>CABFWO010000305.1:59918-146298 GCA_902155825.1 Timema genevievae | reverse complement strand
CCATCAGTTTACCCGAGCGAGATTTGAACCTTGATCACCCCATCCTTGGTAGTCTAGCTCAACATGAAACTATAGCGTTAGCTAAGTACGCCACCGAGTTGGGTCAGTATATGTTTAGGACTTGTGTCCCTTCGTGTTCATAGAGTAGCTTACCTGCATTTAAGTACACTGGATGGCTATACTATTTACTGCTATATTTGTTTGAATTTGACCTATTTATTGTACTAATGAGCAATCTATTAATAAAATGTAGTAAATACTTCTTATTTATCATTGAAAAATTGTAACTTTTCCCTACTTTATCTAGAATACCCTCAAATTTTTTTATCTACCAATTAAAATTATAAATGTATTGAATGTTATCTTGATGAAATAGAAATATTACCACAGATATTTTCGCCTTTTTAAAAATAGGTATTCAAAATTAGTTGTAAAGGTAAAGAAAAGCGTAGGTTTATAGTTTATTAAGAAATAGCAACTTTATATACTAGAGTTTTTATTGGTGACATTAAAATTAAAAATTCCTACTAATCTTGCTTAAAATGTGTATAAATTAGTTTTCTAATAGATTTATATTTATTAAATATTTTCTTTACAAGAATTATTTTATTAATTATTACTTACAGTCAATTCCTAAAACCAAATCTCTCTATAAAACGAAGCTATGAGTGTATCTTTATAAGCCCTTTTATCTCACTTTTTGTCATACATTTTGAGTTGAAGCGAATAAACACAGAGAGGTATGGAATTTTCAAGCAAAAATGAGGTACGGTACTTACTATATATATATATATATATATACACTCTTCATATATATATATATATAAATATATACTCTTCGTATCAACGTTTCCTTTAGGAAGCCAAGAAAATAATTAAAACTACAAAGCAATGTTGAATCCACATGGCATTGTAATTTTATTCTTCTTCTTTAGAACTCCTACAAGGTTTTAGAATGAATGTTATTCTAAGAAATTACAAACAAACGTATGTGAAAGAAAACGGCAGACAAGAGATTAAAGAAAGGTATCTACTATTAGTTCGCTCGGAGGTATACTGAAAATAAAGAAACCGATGAATGTCTTTTTCTTGAGAAACCCACTCCAAACCGATATAAATGGTTCCCTCTTTTGTCCGACTAATATCTTTGTGGTCTGTCTGTATCAAAGTGTAACAAGTTAAGATTACTTTACATCCCTTTATCCCTCGTTTTCAATGGCTTTACAAGGATAGCAGGATTAGAAGTAGCTCAAAGGACTTGTTTAAGCTCTCTAGAGTCCTTCTAAGCTCTATGCGAATGAACTTCAGAAGGGGTTATGAACAGTACCTGGTTTGGGCGTCATCCGTTTCACAACGAATAAGAAGTATGTCATAGTTAATTAATAGGGTAAGTACCACAGCCTTTGCCAAAAATAGACTAGTCACGCTTGTTGATTATTACGCGTGTCTAGCGATGGTGGGTAGAATTAAACATTACTACTTGGTGTTGAGATATTTATAGATAGATTTTTTAAGCTTTGGTTATCTCCACATAAAATTGATTATTAATTTCAAATCTACTCTTAGCCCTACATACGCAATGTACCATATAAACATATCCTTTGTTCTGTTTAGTAAACCAGAATACAAACGATAATGATATCATTTTAGGAACTCATTTGTTGCTAAATTGAGAAACAAAGTTTCCCATTGATTTTGAAATGATCTCTCCCTATTTGTTTTGGTCAATTAGCCCAATACTGGGTTTTCCTCGTTTTGAATTTTACCCCCTAATAGCCTGCTAAACAGCATTCAATAATATTTTTAATTCCCAACAAATACAGCACAGATTCTGTTGGCATTATTGGAATAATTTCTATTTAATCCAAGTTTCCAATAACGATAGTCGAATTCCACTAGACCTGTCTCGTATTTCAAAACAAACTCTTGGCTAGCCGAACGATATAGTTTATTAGTAGAGTGAATTGATATTTATATATGTATATATATATATATACATACATACATAATGCAAAACTGTGAGGAATTTACTACAACATTTATTATTGAATGATATGATAATGATAGTGAAATACCATCTTAAATCTGTTTTATTTCCGCACCATGTTCTAATATGGATAAAGCTATCCTCATTATTTAGTTATGATAAGGGAGCTACAATTTAGAGGAAATGTAACCGCATTTCCAAGGAGGAAGAATAGGAAACCACATAAGAAAAGAACACTCTTAATAGAACCTGCTGGGATTGGAACGCTAATCTCCTGGTTATCCCCAATCTAGAGTATTTAGAGAGTAGTACCATTGACATAAAATTATATATATATAAAAGGCAAAT
This sequence comes from Timema genevievae, assembly GCA_902155825.1. Lineage (NCBI taxonomy): Eukaryota > Metazoa > Arthropoda > Insecta > Phasmatodea > Timematidae > Timema > Timema genevievae. The sequence continues at coordinate 143,963 of CABFWO010000305.1, read as the reverse complement.
TTTTTAACCTTTTTTTATATTTATTAAGCATCTTTTCAGACCTGATGAATACATCTAAACCCTTTCAACTTTCCAGGTCAATTCCTCCACTTTTCTAACTTATTCTTCCATCATTTGAAGGAAGAAAGAAGAGGACGATTTAGGCGGGAATCGCTTTGCCGATTCCACTCACGAGACGCTTGATTCCAGAACGATGCAGCCCCATCAGAACACCCTAATAGCTGCTTTTTGTGACATATTGAGGGTAGGGAATAATACAATCTTCCTCTGCTGCCCACCCTCCTTCCCTTCCCTTACATCCTCCTTCACCTCATTCAATGGAACTCCTACAGCCAGAAACCAACAAACTTTACAGAAGGAAAAATTGGATGGCTTTTAGAGGTCATATATATATTTTTTATATAAAAAAAAAGAACGTGGAACTTAGAATTTTCTACAGGATTTTGCAAGTAAATTATAGCATTTTTTTCTCAATTCGATTGAAGTAGGCGATCAATGTCATTCCAATAACTTTCCTCAAGTTTTTCCTTTGTTAACTGTGTGATCATCTTATTTATTGAATAGAAATTTTATATGTATGTCAATATTATATATATTTAAAATAGCGTGCATTTGAAGATTTTTTTAAAAAATACACAAAGACTATTTGAATCCTTTAAACTATAGTGGTTAATTTTTACTGATTCAAGTTTTTAAAAACCAATTTAGTTTTCATATGTTTAAGATATTACTCAAAATTAAAGTTATTGAGAGATGTTACTAAATCACAAATTGTTCCTTCTAAATACAAGTGCATTTTTATTTCCACTAATAAGATTACTAATTTTTTATATGTGTTTAAAATTTGCTAATCCAAGTAGGTAAGAAACTTATCTTACACGTTTCTACTATGGCTCCACTTCTAAGATAGGAACTTATTGCAATCTGTAGAGGAGAGACTGCTACCTCTCAAAGTGAGTGTAGAGTACAAAGATTGTCAATGTTATATTTAAAAATGCAGGCTATCATTATTTTAATAAATCAATCAAGTTCTTAAATATATTAATAAAAAGATTATTAAAAGTAGCTAATAAATTATACCATCTCATCTATAAACTAATACGATTATTATTTTGTTTTTGGTGATATATTATTTATTTAAAAGCATATTACATGTTTTGTTTTGTTTATGTTAGTGTTAAGATTAAGAATTATATATATATATATCTTGGACGTGCATCTATCATAAAATTATATATATATATTTTGGACGTGCATCTATCATAAAATAGGCTTATTAAAAACTACGTCCAACATTTGGTTACACAATAGAAGCTACTAAACACTACATTTTGGCATATTTTTCAAGGTTATGTTTGTTGTATTTACATAATGACAAATTTTAATGATTCCTACATATAACTATATTAGGTTTTACGGCCATCTTGAAATAAAGTTAATGCTATAAAATACAAATTTGTATCCTGTCCAGAGCTTTTAATTTATAAACTATGGCAAGCCCGACAGTAGGAACCAATAATTGGATATCATTAAATATAGGATATTATTTTGTTTGTATATACACTTTACATTATGTGTGTAGGTGCAATAACTCCAAAACCAAGATTATGAGGGGGCCAAAATTATACTAATATAGATATATATGAAAGGTCGCGTGTATATTTTTGCTCATTCACTCCCAAACCACTGTATACCTTAAGTAGACATGGGCAATTTAAAAAGTACTACAAATGTAGTGGAACTACGCCATGTGTCACAAAAAATCTTAAATAAAAAATGCCATAAATGTAGTGTAACTACGCCATATATCACAAAAAATCTTAAATATTTGAAATTTCAAAGTGTAGGTTGGGGAAATGGGGTATTTTGGGATGTCCAAAACTTATATAAGAAACTACTCACACTGGTATAATATTTAAATTTGTTATTCAGGTTTTAAGAACCATTTCAAAGAGTTTGTTTGTCATGCCATGTCTGTTATGAGCAATATATATCTACCAAATTCAGAAATCTGAAATTTGAAAAAATTACTAGCCCTTTTGTGTAAACATATGCACCTTTAAGGTGTTATTTTAAAATTTGGATTATATATTTAAATTAATTACCATCATTAACTACACATTTTTCTCCCGGGCATTAATAAATGCTTTAAACTGGAGCGAGGGCAGGGAAGAATGGTTTTGATTTAAAATTATACAAACATTTTTTGTATGTATAAGTAATTACTTAAATTATACAATACTTATCTATGTACAAAATATATTATGAACATTAGATTATAATGCAAATGCATTAATGCAAAAATAAGGTTTACTTAATTAATTTGGCAAATAAAAAGAGGAAAGCATTTTTTAAAATATCTACATCCGAATATCTTGAATATTCTCTAGACAATTTTTATAATTTCAAAGTATTTTGAATCATAATTTATCAGTATTAAAATTAAATACTAAATTTGAATAACGGAATGTTGTAATTGGTTTTAGTATATTAAGAATTTTTTTAATTTTGAATGTTTCTCATACATTTGTTTTGAGTAATCAGACTGATACTTAGATATATTTTAATTGCCTCACAGGCTCTCTTGGAAATGTCACGTGAGAGCGAAACATTAAAAAAAACCTATGGTAATTATTTTACTCATTTCTCCAAAATACGGAGTTGGTAGCCATTCACAGTAAATTCCTAAATTTCCTCAGACGTTTAATTCCTTCTAATTAACATCATGCTCAGTATAAGTTGAGTCACCAGGGGATTATCTACTTCACTACTTGACTCATATTAAAGAGTGTTTCCTCTTAACAAACTGAAAATAAAGTTATTCAGTTTTCGTGGAAAAACACACTTTGATGACACAACTGTGACACATATAATAATCGTTAATTATCTCTTTTCAAACGAAACATAAAAAAAACATAATATATTAGTAAAGAAGGTCAGGCTTGTGTAAATTGCTGAGTATATCACTAATGACCTTGGCATGGAATGTTTTAAGACAGTAGTTTTCAATACGTGGTATACGTACTCTAAGAAGTTAAGGTGTACGTGGCATGATTATAAATGTATGATCTGAATGGGTACTGAAAATTACTAACCAAATATAAGAGGTACACAAATATAATTTATTGTCAACTTTTTCCTGGCTCTATTGAGTTATTTGAAATTGGTCAAAAATTAGAATTATATGTCGTTAGGAAGAGTGGCTGAAAGTTTGACATATTTGCATTGAAACATGCAAAAACTATCTCATACTATAACTATAACTATTTATGATTGATGACATAATATGGTAGAAATAACCAACTTGAATTCTAAATTATATACATAGTTTAAAAAATCTAATACCATGACTAGAAAGACAGTTTTATATAATAGGTTTAATTTACCTATTTTGAAGTTTCATGTCTTAGCTGTGTCAGTAGTGGGCTTACCTACTTGGTTGAGAGTCCCAAGTTTAAGTCTCAGAAGAACCGGGGGAAAAAATCCCTTACATTTTGATGGATTGACGGCCAAGGGGCCGGATGTTAAGCCTGTCTTTAGATTTAAGTTATTTTATGAGTCATGTGCTGATATATTCATTTGGTTCATAAATTGTAAGTTGAAAATATCAGATAGTAAAATAGTTATATTAAAATATTTTATATAAAATCTCTTGAGATACCTGAGAAAAGTATTTATGAATGAAAGAGTATGCAACCGTGACATAAGTTTGTAAGCTACTAGATTAGAGCTAGAGCCTCATTTACTATACCAAATATTATATTAATGCCAAATATTTTTTTCCTTTCCCTTCTTAAGAGTTTACTTTGGTGTCTTAAAATATGTTCAGCCTTCTTGCTCACTCCATGGCATTAGGAACTTGAAAGTTCATAAGCCCCACTTACAAAAGTACGCCACCTATCCCTATCTAGAGCTGATTCTATCCAGTCCAAATTACTACGCCCCATATCTTTCAGGTTCATTCTAATGTTATCCCCTCATCTGCGTCTAGATCTTCCCAATGGTTTCTTCTCGTTGAATTTGCCAGTCGTTAGCCTGAACACTGCTCTCCCATTTGCGCTGCTTGTCCTGTCCACCGTAATCTGAAAGACTTGATTATCCTGACGATGAATTGTGGTTTATACAGGGTATGTACCTCATCATTATGTAAACTCCTCTAATTACCAGTAGCCTCATCCCTTTTTCGACCAAATATCTTCCTAAGCCCCCTATTTTTGAAAAACATAAATTACTTTTCTTCATGTAAAATAAGAGACCACGTTTCACACCCATAGAAAACAACAGGTTAAGATATTATTTTGTATATTATTAGTTTAGCACAACTTGAAAGCAGTCGATATGTTAACAACTTACAAACTGAACAATAACACGAGTTTCCCGATTATATTATTTCTTTAGTTTCCAATTTACAGTAATATTGTAATTACTAGTTACAATTACTTCTAAAATTTAAACTTATTAACCCTGTCAATCGATATGTTGTTTCCAGTAGGAACCTAATTCATCGGCCAAATTGACTAACGCATCACTCTCGTGTTACACTGGCCTGCTAAAGACAAGGATACCAGGTTTGAATCCCAGTGAAGTCTACCGAGGGTGGTTTATCCTAAATGCTTTTTCACTCTCCTTTCAGGCAAATGCCGTTATAATACCTCTTAGTGCTTCTTTAATCATGCATACCACATTAAAATAGCTATCATAGAAGTGTATAACCTGAACTGATAGTAATACTCAGTAATAAAAAACAAAAATTAGAATAGGAGAAGTGTGTTATCCCCTTAAAAATTAAATCAAGGGCTTTTAATTTGTTCTATAAATCTCATTGATGGTTCGAGCTATCCTAAACACACCCTAACAAGCTATTTTTTGAACAGAGCATGGAGAGGTGGAAATATAAACTAACGTGATATATTTTGCTTAGAATTTCAATATATTAGAAAATAAATGGCAAGGAACTTTGCATGGACTCTCTCACTCCATTGTTTAAAATTGGAAATATTTACTCAAAATTCGTAATATATGTAAAAATAATATATATATATATATATACACTAGCAAGACCGAGCGAGAATAGCGTTATAGGTTACTTACGGTAAACATTCTTTGACTCCGGGTTTTGAATTTGGTGATTTTCTTTTTAAAGAAATAAATTCCTCACTAGTATATATGGACCAAAAAAAAAAAAGGTTGACATGGGGTCCACAAGAGTCAATACTTCGTGTTAAAATCTCGACCTACGTTTAAAATTCTCGACATTTTATTAGAATTCACACATCTTATTGTAATAGCATTATTATTAAGATCTTCATTTCACCTGATCGGTATTGGGTATTTTTTATCCTGAGCAAGCGATTTGAGTCCATACTAAGCGCAGGATGAACGGATTTGAATTATTTCGCTAACATTTTCCTCATTGGCATTATCTATTATTTGTTCATTAATTTTAATTTTTACAAGCTAGCACCTTTGTTTTGTTCTCTCTACCACTCTAAATTTGGAAAGAGATAGCTGTTAATATTTTACATTTTTAATCAATAAAATTATTATTTATTCCTGATAGTAGTATAATTTTCTATATTTCTAGGAAAAGTTATATAAGGTACTCTAGACTATTTATGTTGATAAACTTATTCTTATATGTATTTTATTAATCTGAAAATATATATTTTAGTAATATTAAAATGAGCATTGAATTAATGGGTGCTAGTCTTACAAAAATTATGTTTACATATAGCTGTTAATATAAGAACTGTAGTTTTAAAGCTATTTGTACTTTTTGGTTTTATTGATTATCCATCAGAAAAATAACAGTAACATGTTCTGTATTGTGATCATAGTTTATATCTACCCACAATTTTGATTGGCTTAGAAATGAATACTATGCTGGTCTATACTGTAAAGACTTACTAGTGGATACTTTCATTAGTATATTACACTGAAAAAACCCTGAATAGAGTGAATTGACCTCAAAGAATATAAAAATAGTCTCCATTTAATTCCCGCAGTGTTATTAACTAAAAACCAAATATTCAATAACAACACACATTTATGTTATTGTCAGAGTAGAACATGGCAAAAGCATTTCGCAAAAACATCTGTGATTGTGTAGTATGCGGGTTCATTATATAGCTATACATATATATATATATATTTCCAAATGTCGGGCAGTATGCCAACACAACAAAACCAAACACCACTCATTAGATGTCACTTCAAAAACCTTTTTATTATCTAATATTAATAAACCTGTATAGAGAAATATACAATATTTTCATCGATGTCAACGTAGTTATGTTTGATTGTTATGAAAACGAGATGGACCATATACAGGCTTTGTTTTATATGAAAAGAAGATTGACAACTATTGGGGAGCTTGTAAATCAAACAATTGAACAAATAAGAATGGCATTAAAAATAAATTCCAATAAAATATTTAATAAATCATAATGGTGTTTTGTTTGTGTGTCTCACTTTCATATAAGCTCGTCGCTAATATACAAACATGTACATTTTCCTCTAACATTTTAATAAAATTTAGTTTGATCATTTTACAGTGCCAATTTACTATTGAATATAAAATTAATCTTCCTATATAATAAACACACTAATGTTAATTCTATAATCATGTTCCTCAATTAATAAATTATATTGTACAGTAGAAGTTCACTAAACGAACTAATTGGGACCGAAGCTTGCTAGGATTAGAAAAAATTCAGACTAAACGGAAGAATACAGCGGGGTCCTAGAATGTTTTACAAAATTTACAAACATTTAACGGTTTCAAAACACATAACATGTAATATAGTTTTACATGTATAGTTTTTTTAAACTACTGTAATTATTTACAGCTACTGTAATACTTATTGTATTACTGTTTCTTAAAATTATCGTTTCACTTTGAATAATAAAATAAAGTTAATTTGGGGAAATTCGATTTACCACCCTAACTGGCCCATGGCAGAGTGGTATGTGCATCTGGCTGCTGGCCTAGAGGTTCCGGGTTCGATTCTCTGCTGGAACCGTAGGAATTTTACTGGAAGGGCAAAAATTACCATAGTCACAAGAGCTTTATTATTGGTCTTAAGTTATTTTAAGATCTTCATTGGCACCACCCTGTCATATTCACAATCACCATCATCTCTTCTCATCGGGACATGGACAGATTCTCCACGGAAAGGAAGTAGGATTAGTACATTATTTTGACTTTCCCTGGGCAAAGGCATATTAGTACTGGCTAATATTTTACCGCAAAATGAGCTACATATTGATTTAGCCCATTACCCACCTCGGTGACGTAGTTGGCTAACGCGCCAGTCGTGTTGAGCTTGACCTCGAGGACGGGGAGATCGAGGTTCGAATCTCGGTCGGGTGAACTGGGGGTGGTTTTTCCTAAATGGTTTTCCACTCTCCCTCCACGCAAATGCGGGTTCACTTCCTCTAAATTCAACCCTCCCAATTCCTAATCCATTAGCGTAATTAGTACTTAAGCGTATAACCCGAACGGGTAGTAAGACGCGGTGCTAAATAATAAATAATAAATAATTTAGCCCATACATGCCTTTATTATTATTATTATTATTATTATTATTATTATTATTATTATTATTATTATTATTATTTATAAAGGTCTTACACCCCCAAGTTTTCTTTAAATTGTGTTCGAAATATCTGGAATTTCGGACTATCGAATTTAGTTCAAACGAAGTTTTTCTATGTAATTTGCTATACTATTTTCCACTAAAAGTATTTCACAATGTTAAGCATACTTGAACACCATATTTGATCTTGTTGACTATATATTAGATTATTCTGTCTGGTTTTCCATTAACGAAGACATTAGTTTTAGAATCCCGGCCAGGTTAAACTGAGGGTGGATTTTTAAATGGATTTCTACTCTCCTTTCGAATAAAATACTATAAATGTATTCTAAATGTTATCTTTTTCAACCCTATTATACTGGAGTGGTTAAAATACATAAATATTGGGATCATAGTAAGAAACTAGAGAAAAAGATATATCTTTCTATCCTGCCTAGTATTTCCTAGAAAAAAAATTGTTCGACCTTAATCTCTATGTTTACCCCTTATACTTTTGAATAATGGATGGAATTAAACCAAACTTGGCACACGAGTAGGCCCCTGGATTTTAAATATTAGATTTTCCTTCAAACTACTACTAAGGTGCCAGAAGTATATAAACTTCCAAAAGAGTGACGATTTAATTCGTATTTTGTTCCCAAAACAGAACCATAAAGTGTTGAGCTACACTCATATATATATATTTTTTAAGTCTGGTAATATTTTTATGAGCATGGCATGGATTCAAAACAAGATCACAATAAATAAACACAATATATGAAAAATGTTTTCAAATTCGGCCAATGATAATATTTCTAATGTAAAAGAATTTCAATAAATAAATCTTATATAGTAAAATGTTGCCTTCCTCATAAATAAAAGCATCATATCTTTGAGGACATTAGGGTAGTGTCCTGAAAATGGTCTATGGTGTTTATTTACTAATTTGATATTCATAGGTAATCTTTTATGTTTATACTTAAAATTTATTGTAATTGAGAATATTAAGGACATAAAAAGGGAAGTCTTACATTTCTTTCTGTCCCTCTATCTCTGTCCGTATGTATCCTGGGATACGCCGAAAACTGTACAGTGTATGTCATTAAAACTCAATATTTATATATTATAATAGTTTTAAAAAGTATCTGTCACAAGCTGATATGATTCTAATCTAAACTAACAAAACCAAACTTTCAACATTAGTTTTATTTACAAAGTTATTATGTAATTATTTGTTACTCTGCAGTGTTTTCTGTTTTTAATTAAAGTTGTAGTCGGTTTTTATGAACGTTATGCAAATGCAAGCTCAAATTCAATAAATATATAATAAACCCTACCTGAAAAAATGTCCACTGAACAAAGATACACTCTAAAAAATATTATGAATACGATTCAACCAAATCATAAACACAAGACATTGTATTATAATCTTCATTTTTTCTTGTAATTTGAGATTGGAATTTATAATCTAGGTTCTCCTTGCTTTTGAAATGCAAAATAAAATGTTGACGAATAATAAAAGTTATTAATTAAATACATTTTTTTGTGCTTAATATTTTTGATCAGTTTTCAAGATCAAAATACACCCTACTTAATTGATCCCTATTATATTTCAAAAAATTTCAGATTTCTATCTCATTGAGAAGTACTTAAAATTCTCTGCCCATTTATACATACTTATGTAGTGACAACATTTGACATTTATGTATATAGAGGCTCATATCTTGAGGTAAAATAGTGTCTTGGTTTCTAACTTTAGGATTAATCTTTTGTTAGTGATTACAAAATTTAAATATTTTAAATACCATGATTTTAATCTTTTTACTAAAAATGAATTTTTGGGGCTTACGTTTTATACTATTTGAAAATGACTAGTGATTTGGTTCAAAATGGAGATCTGGGGGATTTATTTTTAATGATAAATAGCAATATATGCTTATTTCTCGAGGAAAAATTCATTTAAAGGTAGTCTACTGATATACAATTATTAAATATTTTTATTCCAAAACACAATAGACTATAGGATAAAGCACTTCAGTTTATTTAGAATTATTTCAGAAACAAATTATTTTAATCTATTATTTTTTTATTCTAAAGGAATTACGATTTTTTTGGGTCATAAAATTAGGGGTAACTAAATACTAAATAGTATTACAAATGAAATTACAAACTAGTGTAATAAATCCAGTACGTAACTGAGGATAGTTAAAAGAAGAAGAATATAACTCTTCTTTCTATGTATAACACAGGGAACTAGTTAATTAAAATATTTGATCTAGATTTCTAGGGATATTGAGGCTTATAGCGAGACAAGGATGAAGGTGTGGTTTATCAAACCAGACAATAGATCTGGTGCTTTCATGGCATCTAACAAAAATAAGGCAAACTATGACATCCACAACAGATAGAAAATATGAAGTGGGAGCTTAAGAATCAGCTTTACCGGTGGACATAGGTTTAAACGCGTCAGTCTCGTCTTGTCTGGAAGGACCGAGCTATAATCTCTGACGGTTATTCTGATGTTGTTTTTACGAATCTATTATTTCCCAAAAACTTCTAGTTGTAAATTGACCAAATAAACAATAGCGTGTTATATATAACATCGGTTTATTGTTGACAAAATAATATCACGTGTCATTTGAACACGTTTTATATGAGAGGCGTGTGTATAATACATTCATTTATTGGTGTTTTCCACTTATATCCGCAACTGACATCATAAACTTCAGAGATTTACAATACCATAATGCCATTTATTATATTATTATATTAAAATTTAAGATTTTTTTTTTTAATTTAGAAACGTTTGGTTCTTGAAAAGGGAATAATATATTCTGACTATTTTTAAGTTTTACTAAATAAATATATCCTCATTGTTAGGCACAAACAAGCTCATCTAATACTGTCTCCCAATTACCAGGTATGAAATCGACCCCTGGCTAGGTATATTTAGGGTAATTTTCCACAAATGGTTTTTCACTCTAGAAAATGCATACAGTTTCCTTATTAGACAATACATTCTATGACTCGCTTCAATGGCCGCATAGTTTAAGATGCAACTCTTGAAATATAGTATAGCAGAATAGGCTGCCGATTAAGAAGAAACTAAGGCTCGAATCCCAGTTGTGTGTACTGATGATGGTTTGTCCAAAAAGGTCTCCTACTATCCTTCTACGTAAATGCGGGTACACTTCCTATAAATATAAACTTTTTTCATCCCTAAAACTATAAGCGTAGTTATTACATGAGCTTATAACCCGAAAGGTTAGCAAAGTGGGGTGCTAAACAAAATTATATATATACCTTCTATATTCCTAGTCTACTGATGAAATTAAAATACGCTTAGCTCAGTCAAGTATTGGCCAATTTTAGATAAACATATAATTTAACTTGATAATTTTTTAAAAAATATTTTTACATAAAAGACGCCACTATCGGTATATTAAGCTTAAAGTTCAAACTTAAAAAAAATTAAAGCTATTGAATTAAAAAATTTTAAGGAAATCTGAGATTCTGATGATGCTGAGAAGGCATGAAATCGTAAAGGTGATGAATTAATTGGGAACTAACAATAGACTGGAGAGTAAAAAATTAAGATGAGAGTTAAAAAGCTTTTCACGTGTATTGAACTTATTTTGGCTTCCATTAATCCAGTGTAAGGACACTTAAGGACTCCCTTGGCCTTCAAAACCCCCTTTAAACATATAATAAAGTTGATTCCTTTTTTTTTGTTACTATTCATTTAAGTATTATTAAAATAGAATCATAAAAATTGGTTTATCTAAAATAACATGAATGGTTGGTAGTTTGGAGTAAATATAGTTTAGTATTTTAAGAGCATATTATTTGAAGATTATTCTGGTAAGATGTTGGTCTACGTTTGTACATTTCCTATAAGTTGAGCAATGTCAATTTACCAACTTACTGAGATTATCATATTATATATTCTGTTAACGAGCGAGCGTTGTGTGACCGATGGACCTTTCTTTCTTGTTGATAATACCTGAATCAACCTGTTTAAGTAATAACCAGTAGATCCTCATTAAATTAGTGGTGGTCTTGATAATAGGGCAGGTCCTTCATTCCATAAATAATGAAGTAATGCTTTAGGATAGATAGGGGGAGAGAGCTTAAAACTATCTAAAAGGACTCTGGATGGATATATATCACGACGATAACATGTCTCCTCCGCGCAGTTTCAATCTCTGGCCGTTGGTCGATCCACAATGTCCATCTTTATTGCAAACGCTTCCACTTTACAGGATTGCGTGTAGTACATAGCTATTTGTGTGTTAGATTAGTACGTTTATCATCAGGAAAATAATGTAAGTTACTTTTGAACCTCTCTTTTATAATTCACTCTTTGCTTCATTTCCACGGCTCATCTAATCCTCCGGGATTCAAGCCCCTCTGCGCTCGGGGTCGGTTCTGAATATGTAGCGCCCCATTGTGTCATAATAGTAGAGTAGTTAAGGGTAACTATCGTCTACCATAAAAAAAGGGGGGAGGGGGTTAAAGTAGTAGCACAACTTTGGGATACACGGGTGTTACACAAAATGTTTTCCTAAATACAAACTATGTGTTAAATGGATGCAGATCTTATCATATGTAAATAGTAATGGCAAATGTTAATGATATAGGCTATAAAAAACCACTAAACATAAACAATATTTCACGTGTGATGAAACCAAAACTTTGTTTGGTTTAAAGAGTCTAAGGTTCGATTGCGGCTTTAATTTGATCTTTAATCTCAAATAATTAATTATAGTGTAGACAAACGTAGTAATTAGAAGAAAATTTTTGTAAACATCTTTTTAATATGGATAAAACTATAAATGATTTGTCTTAAGTATTTCATTAGAAGGAGTTATTAATACATTACATTCATACAATCATCCTTATGTTATTTTAATTTATTTAGCACTACATTTTACAACCCGTTCACTTTTAGTAAGGTTACGTTTAGTGTAAGTGTACCCGCAGTTGTGCTGGGGGAGAGTTGAAAACGATATTTTTTTAAACATCCCTTAGTACACCCAACCGAGATTCGAACCTCGATTTTCTCGTCATTGGCAATATAGATTACTGCGAGAGTAGCGCATCTTCATACCGTGCAGCTACCCAAGCGGTTCTTCAAAGTTTTAGTTCCTAATTGAACCTTTAAAATATATATAAAAAAAAAGTCAATCATGACAAACCTATTTATATTATTCTCAATCGCATTAACGATTTATCAGACATTCCGGTTTTAAAATATATGATACGAAAGGTTTTCATAAAAACAACACTATAGATCGATCTTTAAACTAGTGCGAATGAATTCACATCGCTAGCGCTTTCTTTGAGCCACTCTTCGAACTTAAATAACAGTCTCTATACAGAGCCATCTACCAACCTATCAAGACTCTATTACGATTGAGCTACCTCCTGTATTCTTATGTTTTCCTAATATTAGGATTCACTAAAAGAGACACTGTCGTAAAACGCGTGCACGCACACACGCCACCTCGCATCACTCACTCTCCCATTCAAATTCATTTCAAGATCACTCCTCAGGTTGATGGCTAGGTATAACCTTATCCTGATTTAAATTATAAAGACCAGTTTTTAGAATATCTTGAGTGAGATAAAAAGGCCATAAATAATTTAAAGAACCTTGCTTGATATATAATGACATACATGTTTATTTCAATAAATTATTTGATAAATCTCTACTATGATTTTTTGTGTTCTGGGGGTAAGGTGTCAGACCTCTGTGCTGAAAGTCCGGGATTAAATCCTGGGTCCAGGCACAGATTTATCTGATTGCCAAACCCTTCCTTCACCTCTGACAAGATGTGTATTAATCACAACTTGTGAATGTGAGGAATGCCAGGCCTCCACCGTGGTTTGGATCCCACGTTAAACTGTAGGTCCTCCATTTCATCTCACAATCACCCTACCATTGCACATTAGCGTAAGTGCGTATAATCCCAACGGGTAGTAAGACGCGGTGCTAATAATAATAATCTACTATTATTTCTAAATGGATGAGCACCCCAATTTTAATTTATTAATAACAATTATTAATATGACATAGCATATGTAGAAAAAATATTAAATTTATTGATCGCCTCTATATAAAAATGGCTCCCATTTCAAAAATGTACAGTAGATAAGGTTTTTAGGTCACCATAATAAGTTAATAAAGGATTTAATAATTATTGTGCTTAATAATTCTGTAAAAGACAAATAGAAACAAATATTCATATCTGATAACTCATCACACAGTTCTAAATAATGTCTCAAGATATGTTTAAACCTTAATTTATATAATTTTTAATAATTAAAAACATTTTACTCAAAGTATCTATCTATCTACCCATTATAATGTGGCATGATTTGATAAACTAACAAATGTTCTCAAATAGGCACTGAAACAATACAATTACCCAAGTAGAAAACGTTTATTAGCCACATTTTGTAATAGATTGTCACGTCAATAGATAGATCTAGCAAAAGGGAAATGAATGCTAATAAATTGACCCTGGCGATACCATTTCAAAGCAATCTGATGGATCATTATCCGGAAATTAGATACAAGATAACGCTCAAACTGGTAAAAGGAGAAAAAAATCAGTTTACTGTATCTTAACATTTGTCTACAGCTAGCTTCTTTGAAGTAGAATTTTTAATTTTAAAATATTTACTTCTCAATGTTGCTATAGTTTAAAAAAATATTCCATTTATCTCCACTCAACTGTTTTATAAGCAAGGTCATAATACAAATAACCGCATCAAGATGCGACTGCTGGTTCAAAATTACCTATATTAATTGGGTGAGATGAACCCGCTGCACCTTTTCCATAGAAATTATTATAGTGCTTTTGACAATTGAGTTTAAACTCGGCTGAAAAGTAAAGTAATAAGTAAAAAATTATAATTTTAAAACGTTGGTGTAACATAATATGGGTATATAAAGTACTTTAAACATGTTTGCTAATTTTTAGTCATTTTAGCAAATTGCACTGATTTATGCCTGCAGTATTCACATTAAGAGGTTGACTTGGTATGCAAGTAGGCATCAATTAATCTTTTCAGTCATTAAAATTATTTTTTAGCAAATGTTTTCAATTGTTTTAGATCCAAAATATTTTAAGGCTCTTTAAAAAACTGAATGAAAGTTTATACATTAGAAATTAGGTTATTCGAATTTGATGGGACCATACTCAATACGGATATTTTAAATTCAAGATAATTTGTAATCTTTGCAAATATTTTACTGGTTAGGAAGAAAAAAAATGGACCTAAATGTTTCATGGAAATCACATATCTATTTACGGTATGAGTAATATTATGCGATTTTTTGCTATAAACCTAGACAGAATAAAGCATACTGCATTTTCAAAAATATATATCTACTTTTTGAAGGAAACTGTATCTCTACTTTACTGTATTTTGCAGTTCATAATTATAATAGAATTTTTTCACCTAATATAAATACAGTTTTATTAGTTGGTTTCACGGTTAAACCAGAAACTCGGATCATCACGATTCAGATTCAAAACTGTTTAAATTTTATTCATAAAATGTCCCAAAAATTACACATATTTTTCGATTGTTCAAATCTGATAAAGTGGATTTTGTGTGATATAAATAAATGGTACGGTACACCACACAAACTTTCTCGCTCCTTTGCCTAAGATTGGAGATATCCACTCAAAGATATTATGCCCATTAAAATAGTATGTGAATTGAAATAATATATATGGTTTCAGAAACCAAAAATCACGAATAAAATAGTATTTACTGTTACAAAAACATATTAGAAAATAAGTAACATAACTTTTCACCTAAGAGCATAGCAATATTTTCCCCAGACATCAATTTAAAAAAGATATTTGCTTCTCAGTATCTTTTGGTTTTATAAAAAAAAGTATTGTTATTTTTAGAGTACATCCACTTTGCAGTGGTAAGTTATTTCATATCGTGAAGAATGGCGAGGATATGGTCCAAATTGGAAACTTGTCCTTATGTAAAGTATCATTTAGGTTATTTTCATGTTAAAATAAGGATTGACATTGTATTTATAATGTTATACAGTGCCTGGATACCAAATTTTATAAAAATTGTGACTGTCGATTTTGAGATAAACTAATTCTTTTAACCCTTAAGTAAATAGCCCTTAATTTTAAGGCTAGACTCCGAAAACTATCTGAACAACCTTTATAACCCTTAGATACCAAGCTTATGTGGGAGTGTAAGGGAAGTGAGTAAACGGTGGGTTTTTTCAGTTTTAAATATAATATTGCTCTAGTAGAAACGTAGCTTAATTTGCTTCACATGGTGACATCATCAGTTGGTAAATATTTATCATGAGCTCAGCAGCATTAAATGATAAATTTTTTAGATTATAAGATAAAGTTGCCATTAAAATTCAGGATATCCTTGACAAATATTCAAGAACTGTTGGGGTCACCATATGAAGAAATTTAAATTTTTCTAGATGAGAAATGTTTCAGTTTTTTTGACTAAAAACTGTTTTTTATCTAGAAATTACTAACTCACTGACCCTTCATGCGTCCCCTACCTCAAGATGGATCAGTAAAATGCTATCGGCTCTGTCCAAGTAACAGACAGACAGACAGAAGGTATTGTAAAATAATACTTTTTTTGGATTTATGTGATCATGAAAAATTAGACATTCATCAAAATCACGATTTCGATTTTCTTAACGATTACAATACTTTTTCTACCCGAGGGGTGCAATAAAGTAAAAATCTAACGTTCCTGTTTCACTAAATTTATAATAATGAGGTTTTTGATATGACTAATTTCATGTTTATTATTGGGATACTTGAAGTTTCTTTTAGTCGTATATTTTATTTAATATGCATAGTTGTTGTTATAACATAGTTATTTTAAGTTAAAAATTTCTAATTAACTAGCAAAAGTTAGTAAATTGTTTTCACAAATTTAAAACCCAACTTATAACTAGTGAGCAAGAGCAGAGCTGAGAAGGCCAAGCTAGACTTAATTTGGGCTTTAGTATATAAGATATTGTGTCTATCAACATTAATTGAATTTAATATAAAAAGATGGATGCCAAGGCATAAACTAATACGTAATACAGAATTATTAATTCGTTAGCTTTTTCCTTAAGGAAAAAATGATCAGTGATCTTAGCATCAATAATGCTGGCAAGAATGTTTGACTTTTTAACATACCCTTGCGTCTCAACAAGGTAAACTAACATACTATTTATATATATATATATATATACCATTTTGTGTGGCTACATAGACTAATAGTTTAAATAGTATAGACCTTCCTTTCTCTTAAATATTATAAGTGTCTACAATTCTATAATCGATTGTCAAAGACTGACAGTAAAATGGGAGCTTAACCATAAAAAAAAAATTCCAGAAGGATATGTACGCTCTTCACAGTAAAAGTAACAGAGCTGGCTGAAGGCCAGAACAGAAGTATTTCATAAACAGCAATTACGAAATACGGCTAGAAAGATTATTGAGACTAAACAATGTCCTAACAGCCACGGAAAACAAGCTAAACCTGCAGCATATATTATGCATGTGAAGCAAATTTTTCCCTAAGTAAAATAGATAACTTTACTAAATTTATAGAATAGACGAGTGCATATCACGTCCCTTAGCACAAATAGTTAAATCATAAATGTTATAAACTATAATATTTAAGTCCTTTTCACTGCTATAGCCGTTTATAAACGTTCACGGTATTTTGCATTGCCCACGTTATTAACCTTTATAAACGTTTTCAAATTTCATTCACCAGTGCTAAATAGACTACGATTATAAACGTACGGTTCTCTAACTTTCTGTACTGCTAACGCCATCTCTTGGCTTTACTTTGGAACTATTACGAGTTATGTACTGTGTTCTTGTATAAATATCTCGTCAAACTGATTAATCTATATTCATCACCGAATTACCCATCTGTCTACCATGTAATGCCTTTTCGGTTGTGTTGTTTTGTTCAAATTAGTAGTTTAAGAGTTATTTATTATTATTATTTTTATAAATATATTTTCAATAGTCACTTAGTTTAGGCTTAAGAGAACGTTTATAATCGTAAAAATAGGTGACAATTAGGCAAAAAATTCATTCAGTTCAAATATTTTCCTAATTCAACACAGACATGTATACAGGTACTTTCCTTATTTAAAAGCTAGATGGTTGGCTAAGTTTCTTAAACACAGTATTAACCCATAAGATCTACCCCGAGGTTGAATATTGGATTTTACTGATTTCTATAAAAAATTAGATCATTCTACAGAATAGTAATTTCTCCAGCTTATGAATCATGATAGCCCCAAAAATATTTAAAATGTTAAAGAACTGAAACGCATATTATTAATACATTAATGTTTAAATTAGAAGTTTGACCTACATCGATATATCGCATATAGCCAAATGCCACCAAACCATTTAGGTAGCTCTCGTCAGAGGCGGTGAAACTATGGTGTCGTCCGTCGACATCCATGATTGGGAAGTTTCCTGAGCCGGTCTCGTAGACGATAAAGTCCCTCATGGCAAGACAGATGAAATGTGATACGTCAATATTAGTTTCGAGTGTCAAATTTATACTGAAATAATGACGGTTAAGGAAGGGGAAAATTAAGGCGAAGTGTTTTAGTAGATTGTTTTGAAATGAATTGTCAGTCTTGTAGTGTGGTGAAGAAAGAACACATTTTTATCCAGTCCACTGACTTGTAACGCTGTAAAAGTGAAATGGGGGGATTCTCATTTCGGCTGCGCGGGTTTATTTTGTGTGTGTCGTAGATTTCTACCTTAGAAACTACAGCCATAGGTTTCCTGGGGCGTGTCCAATCAGCTCGTAGTCACAGTGGCAGTTGACTTGTCGATATATAGCTGGAGGATATATAGTGATGAAAAAGTGTTTTAGTAATGTGATCTTCTTAACTAGGTATATTAGGATGGATTAAATAGTCAATGCTATTATATTTGATAATAACAGTTATAGCCGTCTCTAAATACCATAGTCATTAAATTGAAAAGTAACACTTGGACATGGGAATTATCATGATAAGCTTATTTGTATATTGTTACTTTACTTTTAGCAGCATTAAGCCTTACCGAATCGAAGGTGTCTGCATTATCTGATAGCTCGTCATCTTAATTGATCACATACACAGCTGACGATTTCCACACGCACATCACAGACTTTGTTTTAAAATATGAGTGAAGAGTGACCATAGGCACGGAACGGTTCCTGGATAGCTCAGGGGTGGGAAAATTTACGTATAGAGTCAAAAGTCCTGGGTTCGATCCACGTTTTCAGGCGTCATTTTTCTATTTAAACACTATTAATTATAATATTTTGGTTTGTTAATTTAACTATTGAAAATATAATGTTTATTTTTAATTTATCTAAAAAGATAAATTTGATAAGTTTTGATTTTTTCCCCTTAAAAGCACACATATATTTCTTCCACACAGCCAGGTTTGAATTATTAGTATGATTTAAAATTACAAAAATACATTAAGGTAAAAAAAATAATAAAAAACAGCTTTATCAGTTAACATAAATAATGTTCATCATTAATGTTGAAATAACTTATCTTGAACTAGGGGCATGTGTAGATAAATATTTGGGAAGTAGAAGATATGGTGGGTGGGGGATATGAATTTTAATAGTCTTAAATCCCTTTATTCAATCCTGAACATAAAGTTAACTCGTTGAGTATAGATAAAATATAACAAAAAATTGAAAATTACTTCATTTCCGGTGACTCTGGTGGTCTAGGGGTAAGGTGTCAGACTTCTGTGCTGGGGTCCGGGGTTCAATCCTCGGTCCCGGCACAGATTTATCTGATTGCTGAACCCTTCCTTCACCTCTGACCAGATGTGTATTAATCACAACTTGTGAATGTAATAAATGCCAGGCTTCCACCGTGGTTCGGATCCCACGTTGAAATGTAGGTCCTCCATTTCATCTCACAATCACCCTACCATTATACATTAGCGTAAGTGCGTATAACCCGAATGGTTAGTAAGACGCGGTGCTAATAATAATAATAATAATAATAATAATAATACTTCATTTCCCCATGAGTTTGGCGAGTATGAACAATAAAAATAAGACTGGAGCGTGTATACGTGTTTGACCTTAAAAAAAAAAGAGGCCAGGAAGGTCAGTGAAGCCACTACTGCTACCTATGAGCCAATGATAGAAACGTTTTCCTGTAGCTAGCTGCTGCCATCTATCCGCCTACACTGAGAACTTTGTCGCGTCGCATCGACTAAAGAAAAGACAACTTATTTATGGAAAAAGGTGGAGTCAAAATTTAAATGGTAGAAAATTAAATAATGTTCCCCAAAATAAAAATTTTACAAAATATATCAATTTGTTTATAGTTCTTAAAAAGAACCTTTCTAAAAAAAACCTTTAAATTGTAGGCCATACAATCAATTTCACTGAAAAATGATGATCAAATTTTGTCTTATCTCACTAATGGTGCCACTTTTTTGAGTATATAAATATTCATTTTGTAATATTTTGTATGAGTAAACCAATCTTATGCTTAAAAGTAAATAAAAATCAAACAACTTAAAAAAAAATCTTGTGGTTATTAAAAGAAGCGATATAATTTTTTGGGACACGTTTTATCTAGTTTGCCTCAGCCTCCATCTTAAACCAAAGGGATGGGAAGGGTATGTTAAGGTTATAGAGGATTTTTTTTTTTTCATTTTCATCCACTAATTTGATACGGAATGACCTCAAGTTCCATATAGCTATCTATTACACTCTTTTTTTAATCTAACCATTGAAGCTAGTTGTGTGGTGTATCTGTAAATAATTTGTCACCTATTACAGTTCTTTCTAAGTAGTGCTATTCAAATCCTCAGTATTAGAATGTATAATTTTTTATTTGTTTTGATATTTTTGTGTTATTGCTATGATATTTTACCAAAAAATATGATTCTTAGTTTATTAAATTAATATTTATAGAATAATTACCATTCAATTATTTTAAAATATAGAAACAATGCTTAGGAAAAAAGTTTAGATAAAAATATAAATACATGAAAAATGCTAGTTTGAGAAGCCCTTCAACCCTTAGTATCGCTTGTGACAAAAAATACCAAAGAGTTACTAGGGCTAATCACAGATAGTGGTATTTTGCGTAAAACATCGTTGAAAAGGAGCTAACTTTACATTTTAGTATGCATTTACTGCTAAGTAAAATAAATACTACTGTACTTTACTTTTTACATCCATGACTATTTCCACAACTTTACACGCCTTATCTTAGCTTAATACTAGGATGGGCACAGTATCCTTTCCGCGATCGTAAATTTATCATTGTGGAAGGGTAACCCATTTATACCAATGATACATTTCTAGCCATACCGGGATTCAAACCCGGGGCACTTAGTTCAGCAGGATGACGGGCTACCAATTGAGCTAAGGTATCGGAATCATTATTGTTCTACTTTACAAAATATTAAGTTAACGGGGATAGATATATTCATTATTTTAACATCAACTAAGCAACTATCGGTTAATCGCTCATCATGACAATAGGTAGCCACATGCAGTGAATTACAATCGAAAATTCTCTTTGATTACTCGAGGCTAACATATTTGCGTGCTAACAGAACACGCACACGTTTCCTGGAAGATAATTTGTTGGAGTAATATAAGGGCATGAGATACTAAATGCATTGCGTTGTCCTTCTACTGTAGTCTCGTTAAAAACGGAATAAATTATATGACCCTTTAATATATCAAATCAGTGACCGAAGGGTCTAAGGATCTACACTCGCTGTATACTAGACTGCAGATGATATAGACACCGGGGTTCGAATCTTTGTCAGGTATACTGAAGAGGATTTTTCCAAAATGGTTTTACCTACTCCCCCCACGCAAATGCTGGTACACTCTCTTTAAACATAACATTTCTTTAAAACCATTAGTGTAAAAAGTACATAAGTGTATAATCTGAACGGGCAGAAAGACGCGATACAAATAACAAATATAAGAAAAACACAACTACCCGGATTATTAGTCGCATGGGGTCTAACATGTAGCTCTTGTGTTGGACTAAATTGCTGGTATCGGGGAGATTGGGATTTGAATCTCTGTCTGGAGTACTGAGGGTATTTTTACTAAAGGGTTTCCCATGATTCCAGTGCTTAGATACTGGTACACATCCCCTAAAAGTTCTACCTTGCTAGTTCCTGCTCCACTAACGTAATCAATTAATGAGTATATCCTTAGCAGGAAATTGACGATTCGGAATAAAGCAAACTCAATCATTATAGGATTACCATGGGAATATAATTTTATTTTGAATTAAAAAGTAATAGTTAAAGCTACCGATGTATTTTTAAAATCGCTTTTATTAATAGTCACGTTAGAAAATGTATTTAATATTGAATTTAATTTTTTATTTATAATTATTTTCATCGCTATTAATACTAGGAAAATAATAATAACAGTTAGTAATGAACTTATTATATTTCTAACGCTAAAATCACTATAATAGTTTTATATATTTAAAATCTGAAACCAGTACTATAAATCTACTAAACAAAAGTCAAACTGTTCTAGTGGTAGAAGATGTGCATTATGATCAGTAAAAATCGATTGCTTGCACGAAAAAGACAGAAATAATCATGTATTCCAAATTTGTTTTCGGTCGATACACAATTTCCTACACACTATGTTTTAATTAAGTAACTTTTTACTGTATCAAATCAATATTTACTGAAGAACAACAAGGCCAGTTAAGATAAACGTGTCCATACAAATACATACAGCTGTTGGTTTATTCTATTAATGTGACCATGTTTTTTTGTTTTATTACTTCAAATGGTACCTCCAACTTTCTTATTTAATTAATTAAGTAGGTCAACCCATTACGAAACCAGCTTTTACTATTTACATAAGATTTTTATACCCTGTATTTGCTATAAAGTTGTAGGCATATTGAGATATTAATATAAGAGTATTACCGGGATAATTTGTTAAAAAGTACAAATTGACTATGAAGAGTCAAGAAAAAAATGAGAAATAAATTAACTGACAAAAAAAAAATACATTAACAAGTATATCCTTTTTTTTTAAAATTAACATCTTAGAGCTAATTAAAAGAAAAACTAATAAAATTATATGATATAGGATCAAAAATAGTAGATTACGGAAGAAAACACATTGTTTTACTTTTCATAAAAACATTTAGTCGACACTTTTTTTTTTACATATTGTTAATTTCAGTAGGCCTATGGAACTTATAAACTAACTTAATAAGAAACGTATATTAAATAATGTTAGCGTAAACCTAGATCTCTTCTGATTGGATAGCATGAAGAAATTAAATACATACATTTAAAATATCTGTCAACACCATCTTGAGTCAAGCATTGAATCCCACAGACTTTAATGTATCTTTACGACTTGGTCATAGGAATTGACTTAAATAAGGGAGAATAAGACTGAAATTAAAAAGAACCCATCAAAACAACAGTAAAAAAGATTGAAAGATTGAAACAGAGAGAAAAATAAAACAGGATTAAGAACGAATAATAGAACATGAATGTCCGAAAGAAAATAAAAAGTTAATTGTCTTTCTAAATAAAAAATACGAGAAGACAATTAAAAGAAGGAATGGTTTGGAGTACTGGATCCTATAGTACCTAATTTATGTTGATTTAGACCAATTTTATTATGAATGAAGTTTTTTGAAAATACTAACCAATTATTTTGAGAATGAAATAGATTTCCATTCTTTATAAGTCCTATGTTAGGTGTCGATAATATTTATCACATACCGTTTTAATGGGCCCATTATCAAAGGTGTCATGCACCCTAGTATTAGACTGGACTTCTGATGACGGTGGAGATCAGGGTTCGTATCTTGGTCAGATATACTGAGAGTCTTTTTTGCTAAAATATTTTTTCATTCTCTTTCCAATTAAGTGCAGGTAATCTTCCTCTAAATCCAACCTTTACCAATAAAAAAAAATAGTAGTGTAGCTAGTACATATGGATTTAGCCCAAACTAGTACTAAGACAAGGTGCTTGAAAAATGAATAAACCTTAAAAGTGACAGCTACAAATCATAGGTCCTGATGTATAAATAGGAGAAGGTAAACCTAATACATTTTTAGAAGTCAGATAAGACCCATCCTATGAAAATTGTACTATATTAAGTTTTATAGTAACAAAATACTTTGTGAATTTTTCTGCATTATTTAATTATTTCTTAAAAACTTTTTATTCTATTTGTCTATAAAAATGGGGATTTCTCAACAAATAATCCCTTCTTCTTAATCCTCATAGTTAAAAATATAATTTAATTTCTCCATCATTTCAATATTTTTTAACCTTTATCATGATATAGTAAACTACGCCCTTCTGTCCCATATCATAAAACCCATCCAAGCTATCCTCAAATTCTCACTAATAGGCTAGGAATAAAGAAGTAAGAATTTAGAGGAGTAAAATTTAAAAATCCTTGATAAAGAAGCATTCGTAGTATATCCATTCGGGAATAAATCCTTGACCTCCTTAACATCAGTAATTTAGTCTATTTCAAGAATAACACTTTAGGACGTGCTACCACCTTTTTAATATCTTGTTTCTAATCTGACATTCATTGTCATTTGCAAAACTAATGGCAGATGTCTGATGAATACTTTAAAAATAATTTCAAACAAAAATATTATAAGTAAAGATTCAAGTTTATCATTTTCTTGAATTTGTATATATTTAAATCTTACTAAACTATTTTAAGTCAAATAATATTTCAAATTCTAGCTATAATATTTAGTAATAAATCAAACTTATTAAAAACTAGCTTTCAATAGAACGACACCACATATTGACTTTTCAAAATCTTGCTAAGGTTATAATTATAATTTTAACTAACGGTAGTGCTAGACTGGTTGTCTAAGGCATTACACTTGTTTTACAAATTATCACCGTTTATGAGGAAGTCAGGGTTTGAGCACAGTGCATTCAGCTGTTTTTAATCAATCTGGCTTTAAATGATTTATTCTGTCTTTCTCATTGCAAACGTAAATATTTTTACTCTAAGATACAACCCTCATATATTCGTATTAAATTGAATCTTCAATTTTTCATTGTCATTTTATTTGAGTTATTTAAGTTGCACTTTCTGAACCGAATGATTATAAAACCACACGAGAATTTCTATGAGTGAGAGTTAAAGGCACTATAAAATTTCCCGGAAAATGTATTTTCACAGATACTCCACGGTTATTTTACATGCCACAATCGACATGAAACGGACGGTTTTATTTCCCCATCAAAGGAGGCTATGCTACGGATTTTTATCGCTCAAGAAATCCATTGACTCTGGCTGGGTTTGAACCCAAGAACATCGGGTTCTATGACAAGCACTTTATTACAAGACTACCGTCAGTGATGAAAGTTAATTAAATTTGTGTTACCGTGATTGGTGGATACGTGGAATAAG
The DNA here is from genome assembly GCA_902155825.1 of Timema genevievae. NCBI lineage: Eukaryota > Metazoa > Arthropoda > Insecta > Phasmatodea > Timematidae > Timema > Timema genevievae. Next base: position 118,901 of record CABFWO010000305.1, on the reverse strand, counting down.
GGTCAGGCTCATGTAATCTGGTTTATTGGTGACAGAGAGGTCGAAGGACAATTTTTGTACAGGTATAAATGATGTTTTTTACTAAATATTTTGCTCCTCTACCTCCAAGTAAGTGAGGTTACACCTCCTAACTTTTATACCTTCAATATCACTATATCACTACCTTATTAGCGTAGCTAAAATGTGAATGCCGTAAGTATATTAATACGATAAATTTTTTTAAACCAACATGCCTTACTATTTTTTCTGTATACGCCTATGTACTAATTGCAATAGTGGTTTTGGGATTATGAAGGCTTAATTAAGAGGAAATACACCCACATTTGCGTGGAGGGGAGTGGAAAACAATTTAGTAAAACCCACTCCTGGTGCACCCAACCGGGATAGAAACTCGATCTCCCCGTCTTCAGCAGTCTAGCCACTGAAGTGAGAAATCTTATGTTAAAAGTAAAGAATTATTAAAATTTAGGTGGCCTATAATTCCCTTTAAGAAACATAGATTTTAATATTTCCTTAATTTGTAATTTGGAAAAATACATGATGTTAAAAAAAATAAAGTAGCTCTAAAATTTGCTTGGAGGATAAACTAATATTTGATCAGCTTGGCTTGAACATTTTCTTATAAATACTTTATAATGTTATTTTTTTTCCGATGATAAAGGTTTAAAAAATGTTTTAATGGATACAAATAGTGTCTTCTTCTACCCCTTTTTCCGTTTCCCCAGAGCAACTTAAGCTAAAAGCATAAGTAAAAAAAAAAAAAGATAAACAAACTGAACGGGAAGCTCCAAAAGTCCTTAACAGCCGACCCAGAAACCCAAACGGAGAAGAAGTTTCAGTCGTTAGAAACTCATAACGACCATTGAATTGTTAATTTCCACATCAACTGGGAGTCCTGGCGGAAGAACGAGTAGATTCTTTTAACTACTTGGTCACTGCAAATGGTCATGGTGCTTAGAAAAATAAATTTTTCTTAAATAGTTAATATTTTCTACAGTACGTCTCACACTAAAAGTTTGGACTAAACTAATACAGTATTATGAACACTAACATGTCAGTAATGAGTAAGATAGCATTTTGAGACTAGGTACACACATTTGCGAGTAAAATTCTGCAAAAAATAAGTTTCAATATTTATCTTGTTAGGTTGTTGAAAAAATGATTGTTTTCACTCCTATTCATATGGCTGCCCTAAATATAGAATTATTAACAATTATCTTACAATATTTTTATGGTAATCAAAACATATATGCTATGCAGTTAATACTAGTAATAGTTTTGTGGAAGTAGACCACGCTCCCATAATTCAAAAATATCTAGGAACATCATGTAAATAGTTATGTCGTGCTCTTATAGTTTAAATATCTCCTATAATTTCTCCTAGGATTTGAAGTTGATATTTTCCTTTGTGAAAAAGTTAAACAGACAATTAAAACTACATTAAAGATCACATTATATTCACAGATAATAACCATGTTTGACGTGGTTTAACACGTATGAATAGCCTAAATTAAACAAAATAAACTCTAGATACTTGATGGATTGTTTAGAATTGTAAACTAAAATTACTTTTAACTAGCCATAAAACTAAAAATCTTTCATCCACCATAGTGAATAGGATAACTAGAACGATAAACCTTGTATTCATGATCTGGCCCAGTCTTTAAGTAAGTTTAACTTATAGCTTAGCTCAGTGGTAAGAGCAATGGAGATTTTTTTCCAAAATTACTAGGTTCAATTCCCGTGTTTAGGTGTAATTTTTCAATATAAATTATATATTCTTTAAATATTGTATAATAGAATGTACAGTAAGGAATATTACTCTTTATTAATATTAAATTAAAGACTTATTAGCACGATTATGAACACAATTAAAATGTAACGAACTCTGCTGGTATCAATCTAAGTACCAAGCTCATTTTCTACTTTGCCTATTGCGTGGAGGTCTGGGTTCAAAGGTGTACCGATAATGTATTTTCTAATTAGTCTTCCACTCTACCTCCATTTCCATTAAGCTCTAACTTGTAATAACTAGTTCACTAGCGAAATTATTATAATCATATAAACTGAACTGGTAAAAAGACCATGAAAATAAAATGTTTTATTATTTTGTCCATGCCCTGCAAAACTTTTTTAAAAGTAATTAAATGGTAATAAAACATTTTTTAAATAAATATATAAAAATGTTTAGTAAGGTCCTATACACAGTTGTGTGCATGGGGGCTAAGAAATTATGCTTTAATTATATTGGATTATTTATGGCAGATCGGATACCTTAAATAAGGCTTCCAAACATGTTTTATTGTAATGGCTTTTTAACTATCAAGTGAACTTACTCAAAGAATGTAACTCCCTAATTATACACGTTAGACCTATAATAACATTATAACAAAAGCGTAGGTTTGATAATAATATTTAATCATTTATAAATAAAATTAATTTAGTACACATCTAACTATGATCAATAAAATTTAATATACCTAGCTGCTATTTTAAGTAAGATAATAATAATAATAATAATAATATTAATAATAATATTACAATTCTTTTTCATCTGCGTAAATTGTAAATCTATAATCCTCTATATTCTAACCACGTCATCAGAAGTATGGGCCCTTTTATTGATGGACTAGCTTTTACCCATCGCGGCTTCGCCTGCAATAATTGATAAGATCCTTTAATTTTTTAACTAGACTGTTTTGGTCATAAATCAAACTTTATTTTTTTTCAAATATCAATGCGTTTTTCTTAGATCTAGCTGGAAAAAATATTTCCGTATTATGATATATTTACTTTAACATTTGAATTACAATCAAATTCATATTTACTCGTAAAATTAAAATTATAATATATGTATTATCTCTTATATTAGAAAAGTGTAAATATTAGTATTGTAATATTAATGTATAACAGAAGATTGGGAATAGTCCTATATATTATTCCAGGACATACGCTACCTACGTACCAAGTTTCATTCGAATCCGTTCAGCAGTTTTGGCGTGATTGAGTAGCAAACATCCAAACACACAAACTTTCGCATTTATAATATTAGTAAGATAATTAAATCTATATTAGTTTCTAGCTAAAGCTAATAGATAGCATGCTCTCAATATAGAAAGCGTTAGCCAATTCTCGCTTTGCTTTTACGCTACTTCTCTACAACTCAATAACGTTTATATTAATTTTCCTCGTTTTCCCTCATATTCTAAACATTTCCTATGCCCTCTTTGGCGCCATTTCCACCATCTGTTACCATATGCATTGCAGTAGAACACGGCAAAGAGAGAATGTTCGTACTGGAATACCTTAATAAAACTGCAACAAAGAAAGTGAAGAAGAGGAAAGGTCCGATTGTGAAAACAAGGAAACTTATTTGAAGAGATAATAATTGTAACATTTAGTCCATGTGTCGTCAAACTGAGACCATGCGTCAGCTGAAACTGAAGAAATACCTGAAGTAGAGCCATAGAAAGCGCCGTGCTGTAAATGACTATTCCCACAACATTAAAATTGGATTGCACGATAAATTTTAAGCATAAAAGTGCAAAATGTAAGAGGGAGTGTAATGGGGTGGGTTGTGGAAAGTTGTTAAGAAAGGAATGACGCAAATGGTAAAGTGTGCATGAAACTTCTAGTTTTGTTTCGTCTCCTAAGCTAATCACAATTTATTTTCAAATAAAAACTTTTTCCTACTTGTAAATGCTTACGAACATACACATTGTAAGTTAAAAGTTGCCTTAGTTAAATTAAAAAAATCCTAATGAGTTGTATATAAAATATAATCTTAGTAAAATATATATATTACAATCTATCGTCTTCAAAGGAGATTAGGTGAGAACTTCTATCCAATAGAGAACTACATTTTATTATTATTATTATAATTAGCACCACGTCTTACTACCCGTTCGGGTTGTACGCACTTACGCTAATGTGTAATTGTGGGGTGATTATGAGATGAAATGGCGGACGTACTGTTTAACGTGGAATCCAAACCACAGTGGAGGCCTGGCATTCCACACATTCACAAGTTGTAATTAATACACATCTTGTCAGAGGTGAAGGAAGGGTTTGGCAATTAGATAAATCCATGCCGGGACCGAGGATTGAACCCCGGACTCCCAGCATGGAAGTCCAACACCTTACCCCTAGACTACCAGGTCACCACAACTACATTTTCTTCAGATCAAAACATAATTAAGTAAGATCGTAAACATTCTACAGTGTATTAATGTTTTTTCAATATTCACTATTTTAAAGTGGTTTTTCAAAAAGATAATGTTTATTTCTCAAAATCAAATTTGGTTTCGAATTAATTAAGGTGCGGCAGAAGGGAATACGAGTAATTTTACAGTTTTTATAGCATTAAATTTTTTTGACCAAAATAAATCAAATATTTCGCCAATAGCAACATAGAGTTTAGTTTTCTGCACATGCTAATATCAACAGATCTTGAATATCTTTCAAGTGTGTACTAGAATTTGGTCAAAACATTTTAGCTTTATTTAAAAAATTTTGACAAAATTACAGGAAATCCTTGATAGATATTCAAGATCTGTTGATATTAGCATTTGTAGAAAACTAAACTCTAGGTTGCGACTGGACAGTGTAAAAATACTGGCGTTCCCTTGAGCCACACCTTAAATAGAGCATTTAAATCTTTCATTTAAGCCTCCTTATAAAAGACAATTTACTATTGGTACCTTTGCATAGCCAAGATAGCACGGCTAGTAAAATAAACCAATGGGCAAGTCTGACTTCATATTATTGATTGAGAAGACATGTTTTGATCAAATATTTCAGCAAAAATTATTTTAAAATAATATTTATTTACATTAATGATTAAACATCGTATAATTTGTCAAACCAATAATAAGCATCTAAATAGTTGCATTTTTTCTAAATAAATTTGTTATTTCTTTTAATTATTTAATAATATAGTTCGTAATAATAGGATACATGCGTTTTATCTAGGAATCATTAACTAAATATACGGATCATAGATTATGGTTTACTTCCGATTAAGAAGTCGTTGTTCAGATATAAGCTTGGTGTACATCAGATATATTTTATAAATACATTCCCACTCTCTCTACATGGAAAATCCTGTACAGTTACAATACATTCTACTTTACTTATCTCTGCCAAATTAGGTTAGTTAAAATGCACCCACTTCTGTGGTCGTATGATCTAGGGAACTACTCTGGCAATAGACTAGAATTCTGATGATGAGTAGATTGAGGTTCTAATGTCTATCGGAAGTACTGGGGTGTTTATTCCAAAGCTGTTTTCCACTTTCCTTTCGCGCAAATGTGGTTACACATCCTCTAAATATAACCTTCCTAATCCCTAAAACTATTATAGTAGCTAGTGCATAAGCGTATAATTTTAATGGATAGTAAGATACAGTGCTAAAATTAAGTATATTATGATTCTGATGTCATGGATAAACATTATAAGTTCCTTATAGCATTAATAAACAAAACTAATCTTACAAAAATTACTTTTTTAAATAAAAGGAAAAAGAGTAGCTTGTTTATATCTTCAAATAAAAGTTATCGTAGAATAAACTAAGATAGTTGTTCAAATAATTTACCTACAAACTAAAGTTCCTACTTAAATACCTAAATAGTTCTTTCAGTGTTTACAGTAGGTTAAAAATGTTCCCAGAGAATTTATAACTACAGAAGGGAGAACATCAACTCCCCTTAAAATTAAATCCCATTTCTCCAAGGTATTAAACATTGGACTAAAGTTTCCTGACATAGCAGAATGTCCTGTTCATTAGACCGGGAGAATATGGAACATGCTCGAACGTAGGATAACTTCGTTTTATAAAGTTAAACATTATGCCGACACACTGTTTCAAACCCTCCTCCCTTCCTCTTTTCTTGACTTAGGTGTAACAGAATTAAAACCAGTCACTCACCCACTCCCGTTATAGCCGGGGAAACAATGGCAGTTCAAATTGCAGTATTGTTACATGTGACCTCTAGCCTATTCGTGTAGACTTACTTCTAAGCCAGTTATTTATGTTAGAACCAAATTAAGCAGTTTCACTAAAACAAATAAAGTTTTGTTGTTTGTCATTTAATATTTCAACACACCCTTCCCCGAAAACCATCCCACCTACTTCACAAACCAATATAATACATCTTTACGCTTATCTATTAATCACAATAGTAAGATAGATACATAATCACATTAGTTTTATAGAAATATAATCGCACTAATGTGATAGATACATAATCACACTCTTAATTTAGAGACATAATCACACTAGTATTTTAGAGACATAATCACACTAGTATGCTAGAAATATAATCACACTAGTATGATATATACATAATCACACTAATATGATAGATACGTAATCACACTATTATGATGGATACATAATCACACTAGTATGCTAGAGACATAATCACACTAGTATGCTAGAAACATAATCACACTAGTATGATAGATACATAATCACACTAGTATGGTATATACATAATCACGCTTGTATGATAGATACATAATCACACTAGTATGTTATATACATAATCACACTAGTATGGTAGATACATATCACACTAGTATGGTAGATACATATCACACTAGTATGGTAGATATATAATCACGCTAGTATGAGTCAAGAAAGGTATTAATAAGAGTAAATGTATCCAGAATTTCATAAAGAGTAAGAAAATATTTCATAAAAAAATTTATCATCGGTACACCCAGCCGGGATTTGAACCACAACTTACCTATCACTGGAAAATGCGATTTAATGGGCTTGTCATCTAAACAACGTAACCACGAGCCGGGGTTTTGTCATCGATAAATAAGTTTACAGATAGACCTAATTTTGAATTATACCCTTCCATTTATAAAATTTTATAAACCAATTTTGTTGTTTGATAAGGTTCTAATCAATTCGTACTAATAAAATATTATTTATTTTTGTGGAATTTGATAAATCATATTTATATATATATATATGTAAAAATATTATATTAGGATGAAATAGGACTTTATATGACGAAGCTATTGGGATTCAAATTACTATTGCGCGTAGGCCTACTTACAGTAATTTTTCCTTTTTTATTTTCTCCTTTAGCTCCAAGCAAATTCGGGTACATTCTAAATTAAAATTTACTATTCATAAACGCACTATCGTAATTATTACATACGCGTACAACCCAGACCAAGAGTAAGAAATGGTGCTAAATGTTTAATCAGAAGGAAATACACAAATAATGTATCCAGTAAATTAATTTAATAATTATTTCTATATAACTATGAATACATTTTGATTTAATAAATAATTTAGATGGTAAGGTATTACAAATTAAATATACATACATTTACCTAGTAATGTGATCAAAGTTTTTTAATAATTATTCAAAGAAAGAAAATTTAGTTTAAATAAATTTTAATATTTAAATATGTCAGTTTCATGTTTACCCGCTTCTGTGGCGTGGTTGGCTAACGCTCCAGTTGTGTTGAGCTAGACCACCGTGGACGGGGAGATCGAGGCTCGAATCTCGGTTGGGTGAACTGGGGTAAGTTTTTCCTGAATGGTTTTCCACTATCCCTCCACGCAAATGTGGGTTCACTTCCTACTAATTCAACCTTCCCAATTCCTAATCCATTTGTGTAACTAGTACCTAAGCGTATAAACCGAACGGGTAGTAAGACGTGGTGATAAATAATAATATAATAAATAAAGTTTCATGGTTATGATTAAAACATATAATAAATATATCAATAAATATTGAAATTGATTGGATATTTATTTTAATAATTAGATTGATTTTATAATATTTTAATTATGATTATAGGTCAATAGCGTAAAAATCCACGTAGGTAGTTTGGTTTGTCAGTGTCAGAAAGTATTAAGTTCAAATTCGAGATGGGAATAAGATGATTTTTAGAAAATATTGTTTCTAACAATGGTTTTTTGATTTTGAGTAGGTAAGGAAAATGGCAAGGTAAGGAAATTTTAGGCACAACTTTTTAAACAAAATTAAAAATTAATAATTGTGTTAACAGAATTTTACCCTGGAAAACCAAACATTTCTGAAACAAGTTTTTATTTGAAATCAATTATTGTTGAAGCTATTTTCACCTGTATTTCTTATAATTTTATTTCAAAATATTTGTATTTCATTAATATTATATCTATGTTAATGGTCACTATTCTGAGCATTTATTAAAATTATTTTATAAATTATATTTCATTTAACGTTATTAAGATTAACATAATATAATAAAAAGTTATTGAATAAAGTTTTTTATAAAAAAATACACGATACAATATCTTCAAAAATAGACGTAGAAGAGTTTGCTTTTTTGGTCTAATTTGCGGTCATCGTTGATGCCTATCTATTTTTTTTGCTAATGTTAGTTCATAGGAATTGATAATATCTAGCAAAATGGGTGGTTGCATATCACATGAATTGACTTATGAATACGTTAACGTAAATCCAGTAGATTTTATAGATATCAGTTAAGGATGTTCTTAGGAAAATTGAACTGAATAGAAAGTACAATTGTTATAACATACTTCCTAGTCTCTATACATAACCATGAAATACTGAGTTATCTAAAAACACTTTTAAAATATGGCAAGCGGATCTATGGCTCCATAGGTTAAGGCGTCGATCTAGTATAGACTGTAAGGTCATGGAAGATGATGTCGACGTTTTGATTTCATCATATTTAAATTTCAGTATATTTTTCATAAATTGATATTTTATACTCTCCCTTCGTGTAAATAAAGATATATATATATATACTCTAATTTCTACGTTTTCAACCCTGACTTCAAAAGTATGAATGTACAGATTGAGCCTAGATGGGTAATAAGGCAAGGTTAAACCACACACTAAAATGATGGCCAGCACAAAGGTTTGTATCAGCTGATAAGAAATATTATTTCAGGAATCTAAATTTTCAAACAAATAATTTCTCTAAATAGATTATAAAAACAGGTGGGATTTGGTTTCCACCTTATGTAGACGCATTTGCTGATAGTGAAGAGTTCGGGGTTCTAGTCTAGATTGGGTGTTCTAAGGGGTATTATCATAAATAATTTCTCACTCTCCCTTTACCTAAATAGAGGTACATTTCTTCTAAATTAATTCTTCACTATTCCATCTCAATAAATTTATTCGAATAAATTGAAACAAATACACTTAAACTCTAACGTTATGTAATAAACGTTACGAAAAAACTTACCATTTGAAGGACTTCGTTGTGTTCCTGGTTCACGGAACACGGACAATCTAACGAAGTCTGCCACTCAAAGTGACTATGTGTTTGTGCAACAACAACAAAATACCAACGCGGCAGAAGATATACATAGAATAATATGATTTCATGGAGTTCTTGTCTTACGCTAGCTCAGTTCAACATCACGTGTCATGTTCTTCCCTCTCTCTCTCTCACCTCTGTTCTGTCCTGTTCCCATTGGTCGCTAACCTCACGATCAAGAATGTTTTACCTTTTATGTGCATGTTTAAGGGTAGCGTAGGTATCTATGATCGTATATATTGGCTTTTTATAATAGTTTTAATTTACAATTACACTTGATTCTAGACTGCTATGGAGGCCATCTTTAAGGTGATTATCATTTGTTTGCGCTTCATGCTCCACGATACCAGAAGACGAGACCAGAGAGGCCTGATATTACCATTGTTTTAAGGGGACAGTTTGCATGTGGCTATAATTGTCTGTATATTTCTTGCGCTTAGTTCCTTTTACGTTAAGGGGACAGTTTGTTTTTGGATATAATTGCATACATATTTCTTGCGCTTCACTCGTGTACATTAAGTGGACAGTTAGCATTCAGCTATCTTTGTCAACATTTTTCCTACTTGCGCTTCATGCTTGCGATTAAGGGGATAATGTTCCCTTATAATTTTCTACAGGATATGTTTCACTAGAGCTGGTTATATTAATTTATGGGGATAATGTTCCCTTGTAATGTTCTACAGGATATGTTTCACTAGAGCTGGTTATATTAATTTATCGGGGCTTTTTTGATCATGTTATATGGTTCTAGAAATAAGGCAAGGGAGATTGTGTCCATGGTCATAAATTCTAAATTTCGGCAAGCTGCGCTTAAAGCTGCATGTGGACTCGGCTCAGTTAAGCCACGACTTTTCCCTGAACACAGATTTGTTTCAAATCTTTTCTTTCATTCGCTCTGAAGAGATATCCATGATTATATAAACTTATTTTATAAATTTCGATGTATCAATATTTGATGTAAAAATAAAGTTATTGTTAGTTAGAAAGGTTGTTTTTACTTTTTTGGTACAGGACATTAGAATCTAACTCCAGATCTTTGGCCTAGCATGACGGTGCTCTACTAATGAACTATCCAGGGATAGACCCATGAGCAGGTTCATTCTTCACTCATATTTCAAGGCGGAGTCTGTGATAAACGTGTGGATATTATTGGCTAAGAAGAGCTCTCATTGATGTCACAGCCACTGGAGACTCGGTTGAGGCCAATGATGCCTATATTACAAATAGGCCTACTTTGTACGTTTCAAGAGAATCAACATGAAAGAAAGCAAAGTTGTGCAATCAAGAATTATATGTATATGAAAGGCCCATTTTGGAGAATGAATGATTATAACTACGGAAATCAATACTATGTCAACCGGCTGATTTCTGCTGATTTTCGTTATTATTAACTTTCATCCCCAAGCTTTGAATTCATATATACTTAATTATTAAGAGTTGATTTCTTCCATCAACTAAATTAATTAAACATTATTACTTTCTCTCTATCTTACAGGTAGAGAAAGTATGTTGATCGTCAAAAAAATCGAACTCGAGATTTTGATGAATTTTGACGTTTCATGACTTCCTGAATCCGAAAAAGTGGTTTTTGAATTTCTTTCTGTCTGTCTGTCTGTCTGTCTGTCTGTACCTCCAACTAGAGCCTAAACTATTTTACCGATTGAGCTGAAACTTGATATCTAGGGTTTTCATAGGGTTGCCCCGAGGGGTTTTTGGAATTGGATATCTACCCCTAAAATTAAGGGTAGTTTACTGAAGGGAAAAAAGAGAAAAAGTCGATTTTCTCAAAATCGGCTCTAACGATTTTGATTAAATTTCATTTATGAACATTAATAAATATTCCAAACAAAATGGCTACTCTCAATATTTCGGCAAAATGGCTTTAAGGGCTCCGGTCTGATGCGTAAATTAACATTTTTTATAATAGCTCCGAAACTATTTGAGATATGAAATTACTTAGCATTACAAATATGTATATATATTTATAATACAGATATTTTATCCGAAACATATTTTTATAAAATCAATAACTTTCAATCTATACGCAATTATATAATTTTTTTAACTTTTTGGACATTAAAGTTTAAGTATTGCGACCGTAAAAAAAACTAACCTGAAATGTTGATGGATGTCGACGTCTCATGACCCCCCGAACCCTAAAAAATAGTCTTTGCAATGCCGTCTGTCTGTGTGTCTATAAAAACTTAAAATTAAGGGTAGTTTACTGAAGGGCGAAAAGAGAAAAATTTGGTTTTCTCAAAATCTGCTCAAACGATTTTGATTAAAATTCGTATCTAGGCGTTGATTAAGATTATAAATAAACTGGCTATTTTCATTTTCCTATGAAAATGATTTTTAGGGTACTTTACAGAAGCGTTAATTTCCGTATCTCCACAACTATTTGAGAAACTAAACAACTTATCATTGCAAAATTGTAGGACTATTAGAAATAAAAAACTTTTATTTGACATATATTTTTATAAAAGCAACAGTTTCTGAGATATTTGCAAATATATTAATACAATTTTGTGAGCTTTAGTTGTAAACATATACTACTTAAGTCTTAACGCAATAATTCTCCAATGCCATAGAGTAATTAAATATAAGTAAGTATCTAAAAAAAGTATGTTATTTTTCCTTAAAGCTCTTAGGAGAAATGTTTGCACAGCAATGATCTATCTCCATTTTAGACTCAATAGTCAATATTTACATTTTTTATTGGTCAAAATGTATAAATGAATAATTAAATATCAATGCGATGACTTGAAGATCTGCAACACCTTATAAAATGTTAAAACTTTAACCAGAATCGAAATTTTAATACGAAGTATTGACCCTTGTGGAATACATTAAACTGTTTGATATTCTCTTAGGTGGACAAAGATGCGCCTCTTTTCTCATTGATTCTATATCATTGTATATTATTTTATGCGTGTTCTTATGTGGAGTGGTGATGATACAATGTACATTATTCTGTTCAGAAATCTTACGAGTTTATAGAAAGAGAGAGAAAGTCTGTGCGGTGCGCCGTACCATTTATTTTTTACCATTTTTAAAAATAATTTGTTTTCACTTCTGGCTTGCTAGGCCTATCGTAGTTTCACCAAAGCCCCAACAACCGTCGCTTTTCAAGGTTATGTGGGGTCTTCACAGCTACCGAAGCGGTCATGGAGCACACATAGTCCCCACTGTACTTCACCCCCATAGGCACTCCTCTACTTTGTGCCATAGCCCGTCTTCCTCGACGTGGACGAGGGGTTGAAATTTTGGAATAGTTTTGAGTAAAGGAAGAGCCAATCCAGGACAAGATAGAGAAGGCACGAACGACTCTCAGAGGAAGACCAAGAGACAGGTGGCTGAAGGGAGTAAGAAGGAGTATGGAGGAGAGAGGAGAGGACTAGGTCAAGATTGAGGTAGAAAGGTGGTTGGAGGAAAGGAGGAGGTGGAGAGGCTTATGTTCCAAAAACCCAGCCAGTAGCTGGAGGCTATTCATGATGATGATGATGATGATGACAATAAATCATCTATTTCCAAAAAAAGGGTAAAAATATGGATATAATAAAGCTATCTGGTGTGATATCGGCTTTGTTGATTAAACATCCAAGCTATTCACGATACTGTTTTATCTTCATTGGTGTTTACACAGTCTAAGACGTTAGGCTCAAAATAGACTCGATGGTCTTGGGGTAAGGTACTTGCCTCAGGATCTAATGTTTGTGGATTCAAACTCATCCAAGGTTAACGATTTTTCTTGAGTGATGCAAATCCGTAGAACAACTTACTTGGGAGGTGAGGTGAAGCCGTTCTTTCCACGTCGATTGTGGCGTGTAATATAACCTTGTTTGATTTAGTGTGGAAGGCAATGGGGAACCACCACACATCTTGTATGGTTTGGTAAATAGAATATCTACCAGATGGTGAAGGCATCACTAGCCAGCTGAGGGGCTAGTTGTATTCCCAGCTACTAATGGTCTAGTTGTTGACCCTCACCCACTAACGATGGGAAATATTTTACACATATAATTGATTACTGTTTTTTATCACACATATATATGCAAATGTTGGTGCACTTCTTCTTAGCCTTTGATATTTACATATTTTATATGAATCTGTAACTAACCCATGTTTAAAAATGAAATAACTATTTTTTTAAATCCTTTAGTTGGCTAATTCCCGTCAAAAATGGTTCGTTTCCGTTATTGTACCCAAAAGGGAACTTTTTTTTACGGTGGGGGCATGACCTAGCAAAACTTTACCGTCCAGGAATTGCAATGAAATGAATCAGGAAACAATGTGTATAATTCATTCCTACCGATAAGAGCTACTCGATTTGCAGCATTCTCTTCCCATAGCTGAATTGTATGTAACATCAGACCTGACTTGACAATAAATATTAAACTTGTAGATAATAAAACTACCCCAACATTCACCCTTAAAATGATATATAGGTCATATACTCTGGATTTTTTTTTGTTGGTTTGTAAATACTAAATAAAATATTGTATGGCTATAGGGATAGAAAAATTTAACAAAAATGTGACCCCTATGTAAATAGGATGCTCGTCAAATTCAAAGTTGTTTCGCCGTTTATTTTGAATGAATTTATGTGAAATAGTTGAAAGTATTAACGGGAACGTTTAAAAATAAAACAAATAAATCTGTGGCATTCATTTTATTTGAAAGATTTTATATTGATATCAATTTCAAACTATGTATACAAAAATCATTTTATACATCTCTTTGAAATTGAATATATATTAATTGAAAACATAAAATTTTTAATAATTATTCTGATTCTAACTGTGCAAATATAGATTGTAGTGTTATTTCAAAGACAATGAATTAGTTTTTTATTCGTGCTCACGTCATTCCAAGCGTTTTGATTGTGATATTCCTGGCTCTTGATGATCGGAGGTCAAATCACGTATTTAAGTATGGTGCGTTGAATGTGGTTTACCTAAATATAAATTATTAGTAAGAATTTTTCATTAGATCTCCTCGATAATTCAACTATTGAAATATATATTTTCTAATGCTTAAGCTGCATTTAAGGAATAATAGATTCTAAAATGTTGGTTTTAGATGTAACAGCCATAAAATGGGATGCGTGATTAAACTACATATTGTTGTTAAATTAATTCGAGATTAATTTATATATTTTATTGGTAAGTCTATCCAAACGTGGCTCAAGAAAATCTAATAGACTCAGAAATTAATAAATTGTATCTTAAATGTACAGATAAAAGTAAATTAGATATATTTTTTATAAATATATACATACCCTCATACCTACCTACCTACCAACCTACCTGCAGACCTACATACCTTACATACATACATACATACATACATACATACATACATACATACATACATACATACATACATACATACATACATACATACATACATCGATAATCACGCCGTTCCCTTACGAGGTAAGCAAGAGACTGCATGTAGCTCAAAAAACAACTTCGTACTTAATCCATCCTCACTAAATTTCCCCACACTTCCCCACACTTGCAATCTCCCCTCGTCTCAACATAATTCATACACCTAGTCTTAAATGCTTTTTTATTCTTAAGACTATTAATATTTCTCTTTTTACACAATAATCTACAACATTTAACCAAATCTTACATGGCCTACCCTTTCCTTTTGATTTACACACTCTACTTTCATAAATTGGCTTTGTCACTCCATCCACACTCATCCCCTTAACATGCCCAAACTAACGTAGGATGCTTCTTTCACATTAACATTAAATATATAATTCAAAACACAAATAAGATTTGGGGCTAGTCAATAACTATTTTAACGTTTTATTCACATCAAAATTATAAAAAATAATTCCTAGATACTGATCTAACTATTCACATAAATAGCAATAAATTGCATAGTTCATTTTTAAATTTCACCTAAATTTTATATTACTAGGCACCTTATAATTGAGAAAAAATTTCCCCGAACACGAACCTGTGTAGTCAATAAACAAATCCAGATCACTCTAGATATAATTCAGGTTTTAGTTTTTCCAGCTAAACTGGGCTTAATAAAAGATTCAGAGGTCTTAAATGAGAAGCTGAGTGCACAAATGGACCAACCCAATTTTTTTTTAGTATTGTTAAATGCTTCTTAAATTATTAATCTATCATTAAAATAATGGCCCAAACAACCTTTTAACTAATACACATTGATATCAGCACTAGTTCGTTTGTGAATTGGCAACGTTGGTGAAAGATACAAAAAGGAATAGTGGCCTAACCCTAGGTTATCGAGACTAACACACACAGTACTCATTTCATTTTGGGTTGGGCCATTTGTTGCATTTTTTTATTCAGCCAGCATTATTGATGTTCCATGTACATCTTTTGTGTCTATTCTCACAATAATGATTGAAGGTAGGATATTCTCAAGGTTTAACTAGTTACTGTGATAGCATATACTCTATTAAAAATAAATAATTAATAAGATAGTTAATTTGATTAATTATTATTTATGAATTTCAGTCAAAATGAAACTTAACATAACCTACTATGCTAATAACCTAGTATAGTACTAGCATAGATTTAAAAAGAAACTTCACTGTTACCTGGCTATTTTAGATGAATATGTATATTATATTATGTTTGTGTGTTCATTCTTAAATAGTATAAAGAAGGTCGCTTTTAAATTTGGCTGGAGTCTCGATTTTAATAGTTTGTTATATTTTACGTTTCATAGCATAATTCGGTAAATAATAAGTCATTTTATCATAATCTTAAATAAAAATTATAAATTATAGCTAATTATTTTATTTACCATATCCAAGCATTATTTTTTAAACAAATAATCTATTAAACTATAATCATCTGTGTTAAGCCTACAAGGGAAGCATTGGTGCCAACCTTATTAGTTTTAGTATTACTACTCTCAAAAGTATTTTATATAGGCCTAGTTTTACTACAGGCTTAAAAATAATCTGTTAATTTAATATTAAATTCAAGGGTAAACTATAGAATTCCTTGCCTGCTATTTCAAAGAAGTTTGGTTAATATCTGAGTTGTCAAAACCTGAAGAGCTTCGTAATGCCTATCTTTCATCATAAGATGAGACGTCAGACACGTCTATTGAGACTGATGACCAGCCTAAATGTAGTGAAAAGTACCGATCAAAGGCAACTGAGTTTGACATTTTCTCTGCAAGTAAAAATCATAATCATAATAATCATATTAATCCTCTACATGGACTGCAATTCAAAATGAAAAGCAAACAATATCCAAGATTAGGAGCAGAAAGAGGTAACGAAATGAGAAAGCATGGAAACGCAATGTTTGGAATAAAACAAGAAAATCTGGTAAGAGCTATGTTAGCCGAAAGGGTGTTACTTTTGTTGAGAAAAAATTAAAAGATGTTAACTGCTCTTGCATTTTAAAATGTCATACAAAAATTTCCCTAAAGCAGAGGCAAATTTATTTGATTCTTTTTATGAGCTGGCAGACCATAACTTATAGACAGCTCATTTGAATAATATAATCAAAGTCAATCCTAAGCAAAGAGTGTACACACGGCATGATGTATGCAAAAGAAAGAATACACGAGTATATTATTTACCTACTGAGAATGGCATAGAAGTTAAAGTTTGTAAGACCTTTTTTAAAGATGTACTTGCAGTAACAGATGGTCGACTCACAAGGGCTCTTGCTGGAAAAGCGAGTGGTACCACTCCACCTCTTGACAAGCGAGGATTAAAAAACAACTTTCCAAACAAAACATCTGTTAAGAAAGTATCAAAAGTCAAACAGTTTATTTCTCAATGTCCCATGTATGTTTCACATTATTCAAGAAAAAATCCCAATCGGGAATATATTTCACCAGATCTGAACATTACAATCATGTATAAATTGTCTAGAAAGCAGCACAGTGAGGAACCAGCATCACTTTTTATTTTCCGTCAAATATTTATAGAACTTTTAACTACCATTCTCACACTCTCAGATAACTGCAAGAAATGTGATGCTTTCAACATGAAAATAAGGTCTGCTCCACCAATAGAACAAGCAACTATTAAAGTGGAAAGAGAACTGCATCCACGCAAAGCAGAGTCTGCTAGAAATATAATAAAAATGGATGCAGAAAGGGAACGAATCCCAGAAAACTGTGATTTCTCTCGACCTAATGAAAACATTACCAACACCAGTGTTGTCGACTGGTGTATGTTATTACAAGAGGCAAGTTTGGCCTTAATGTTTGGGAATACATAAATTTTTAACAGACAACTCTTACATGAATGTTTGGAATGAGTCAACAGCTTCTAGAGGACCACAGGAAATTCGGTCCTGTCTCTTGAGCTTCATCAAGAATAATGTTACAACATCTAATCTGACCATTTACAGTGACGAATGTGGCGGTCAAAATCTCAACATTAAGATGGATTCTCTTTGCAACTACCTTGTCACCTCAAATCAATTCACCGTCAAATTGATAGATCACAAGTTCCTAGATTTCAGACACTCATATTTGGCTTGTGACCAAGATTTTGGTCTCATCGATAAAGAAAGAAGTATCAACCTAATATTTTTGTATCAGATGGGTTTCATAAGTGCAGCAAGGAAAAAACCACCCTTTAATGTCAGAAAAATGAAAACGGAAGATCTTTATAGTTTAAACAACTTGAAAAAAATTACTAACCGCAAAGTGTGTGCTGAGAAGAGTAAGGTAGAGTGGCTGAAAATACGATGGTTGCGCTACTCAAAAGAACCCAACGCTATCTACTTTAATTATTCAAACAATGAATATATTTTGTTTTCCTCTGTTGACATTGGGAAGAGAATTAAAGAAGATCTTTCTGCTCATCTTGAAATTCTCTACCCAAGAGGAAGACCTATCAACGATGCCAATATTAAGTATTTGAAAGAAGTCTTAAACTACATACCACCAATTACTCACGCATTTTATTTAAATCTCAAATGCTCATCGACTGTCGTTGAAGATGGACTGATGTCTGAATTTGATGACAGTGATTAAGGTTATAGTTCGTTGTAACTTTATAGCAGTTACATATATTAAATATTATTTTCTACTTTGCAAAATAAATAAAATATATCAGAACATTAAATTCAAACATTTATGATTAATGCGTTATCTTTTTATTAGACTCTCCTTTGGCTCAACCCACAATATAGTTACTGTTAGAGAAAATAAGAAAATGCACAAATGGCCCAAGCCACAATATTTTTGGTAAATTTTAATTTATAAATATTTTTAAAAAATGTGACGTTACAGAGCTAAATTTTACATAAAACCAATAGTTTATGGCATTTTATCTCAAATCTAAAAAATAAAAAATATTCTTTTTTTTTTAAACTTAATACTAAACTCAAAACAAACCATTAGGCCCTAGGCCACTTGTGCACTAAACGTCTTATATTATCTGTTGGTTTGGTTTATCATAAATTCTACCTACATCATTGGTAATATTATCTAGGGTACCATTCTCGTAACACAGTGACTTGTTGGTGAATGTGAATGCAGAGATCAAGTCTTTCCTTTTTGTACTTCTATATTTATGAATTCATTAATTTTTAGCTCTGCCTTTACGCAAATGTGAGGACATATAATTTAAATATAATACTTTCTATTCCAACCTCAATGATGGTTTTATGTATTAATCTGAAATGATTGTCGAATGGGGAACTGAAACAAATTGAAATCTAAATATTCTTACTAAAGTGTTCATCGTGTAGAATTTGGGATTATAAATCCATAATAATAAAATGAAGTGTTTGTCTATGTGTGTGTTTGTTTGTGTGCGATGCCCAGCCAAATCTATGGCACGAAGAGATCTGACATTTTTAACGTAGGTGGATGGAAGGGGGTCCGAATGTACCTTGGAACTGGATTTTTAAATATTTAACTAGCTTTTTAATTAGGCTATTTTTAACAAATATTTGAAGATGGGTCACAAGCAACGCCGTGCGGGATTGCTAGTAATTAATATTCCAAAAAATTAAATCCAAATTTAAAAAACAAAATAATTTATTAAAACTGGCTCACATAAGTGGGCACGCTAAATAAAGGTAAAACTAATATAGATTGGTTCTCTGGTAATGGAGGGTGTGGAGTATGAATCTTTGGGATAAGTGTATTGAAGTATAATTTCCCTTAATTGTTTCCTACTCTCGATACATGCAAATGTAGGTACATTTCCTAATATACTCTACCTTTCTCATCCTACCTCATTAACGTTTATAAATGTGTTCATCCCAGAATGGTACTAAAATAGGGTGGGAAAAATTGAATAAGGGAAGTACTCATTACATTTGAAAATACAGAGCACTCAGTTTGATTGTTTAGTTAATAAGAAAATTTTAAATTATTGTAATTAATAATCTAAACTCAAACTATGAGAGTATTTAGTAATCTTCATTTCTAAATGCCTGACTGGTTTGCCTACCCCCAGTCTTTGAGGGCGCATATAAGTGAACTAAGCTAACGAACGAGTAAACAAACGAACAAATAGGATGCGTGTGACAGTCATGTAGGCAGGTGTATGTATACCAAAGACTCATTTGAGATCCTACAAGTGAATTTCCTTCGGTGCTAATTAGCTATTCAGGAAATATTAGCACAAGTAGCAACGGAGCAAAAAGGGAATTGAAGGGAGATGAGGGGGAATGGAGTTTGGGGTAGAAAAGGGGAAGGAGGCGGATTATGATTAGTCCTTCATTTGTTTCTCGCCCGAGACGGATGGTTTCTAGAAAGAGGTGTGGGGGAGAGAACGGCATTCAGAAGGAATAGGGAGGAAACATGGAGCATAGTAATGAGTCTTGATGAACCAAGGAAATCACATAACTGTGTAATGATTATCCCGGGAGGAAAAGTGTCCCATGAAGCTGCTACTGCTGAATATTGATGGATTTTGGTTGG
Organism: Timema genevievae; assembly: GCA_902155825.1. Classification (NCBI taxonomy): domain Eukaryota; kingdom Metazoa; phylum Arthropoda; class Insecta; order Phasmatodea; family Timematidae; genus Timema; species Timema genevievae. The sequence goes on along the minus strand of CABFWO010000305.1, from coordinate 98,693 downwards.
TTTTATTTTCTGTGTCTTTTTTCTTATAGCATACTGTCCTACAGCACGTCTTGTCTTGTCTTTCTTTAGTCTACAACCAGAATATTTGTTGGATACTTTTTCTATCCATTCAGTGCTCGGCATGCACTCAGCCCCTCTGCTGGCTAGTGCTACCTGCACCATCTGGTAGGTATTTGATGTACTGGAGGAGTTCAGATAGTGTGGTGGTTCCCCGTTGCTTTCCACAGTGAATTTATATGAGCAAGTGTGAACGAACCAATCAATTTTGCAAGAAAGTATTTCCCCATAGACTCCAGGCTTCTTTTACATGCCACGATTGAAATGGGGCCAACAGCTTTACTTCCCCTCCTACGTAAGTTGTGCTACGAATTTTTATCTCTCAAGTAAATGTTTTAGCTTTTGCTGCGTTTTAACCCAAGAACATTAGGTACTGTGGCGAGAACTTTACCTTAAGAGTACTTAGGTCAACCTGTTCTGCAAATCCGCAGTTATTTACACTAATTGATTAAGAGGGCAAGGAGGTAGAATTTAAAGGAAATATACTTTTGAGAGAGAGTAAATTCAGCTGGTTCTTGAACCATGACCACCTGATCACTGACAAATAAGACGAGAGCTCTACGTTCCGTCTACTGGCTCATTGACGCGATTTATTTTGTGTCAAAGTAGTGGGTTTTTGAATACAAGTTTATTGAAAGAATAAACTGTATTTTTTACATGTTTTAAAGACTAGTTGTATTTAGAACTTTATTTCTTCAAGGTAGGGCAAAAGGGAGCGCGAATAATTGTACAGTTGTTAGAGAATTACATTTTTTTTTTTGCCAAAATACAGTAAATCAAATATTTCTCCGGTAGCGACATAAAGTTTAGTTTTTTTCTGCACATGTTAATATCAACATATCTTGATTATCTGTCAAGATTGTCCTGGAATTTTGTCAAAACTTTTTAAATTAAGAGAAAAAGTTTTTACAACATTCCAGGACACTCTTGACAAATATTTAAGATCTGTTGCTATTAGCGTGTGCAGAAAAAAACTATACTCTATGTTGCTACTGGAGAAATATTTGATTTATTTAACTAAAAATTTTAATTCTATAAAAAATGTAAAAATACTTGTACTCCCTTCGGCCGCACCTTAAAACACCACATCTAAGTTCCCGTAAGGGATAGACTGTATACATAGTTGTATAAAGTAAGACCAAATGTAAGAAAGATATGTTTAAGAAATATTTACCTTGTTTGTATGTACAAAAATTAAGATATCTCAATAAATGCTGTCAAGATTCAAGCCACCAGTTTCCCCGTCTCAGGCAATTATCAATAAATGAGACTGAGGACCAGGATTATAGAACTCACTCGAATTACAGGTGGTCTTAGATACGTAGAGAATATCATTCAGGGAGTGAAATGTTTTTATTCTAAAGTGGTTCATAGTCTTGGCCCTTAGTTCCTTTGTCGGAGATTTTATTCCGTTTTGGAGCTATTGAAACCAATAACTAGTTTAAAATCATCTAAATTATAGCTCAGGTGGATAAAACGTCAATATCTTCAAGTCCAGTTGATAATTGGACGGGGAGATTGAGGTGGGAATTACAAATGGGTGTATTATTTAAAAAAATTACTAATTAGATTCTCAATCTTCTCCCAAACAAACCGTGGGTACATTTCCTCTTATATATACATTGCTTTGTTCTTTTTTCTATAAATATAATTAAAACTCACTGTTTTTTATTGAGAGAAGATGAAAATTTGAAAGATTAGCAAAAGATATCTTAGAAAAGTGACCTGATAAAATCCACACTGATGTAAAATTACGGTAAACCACTTTCTGATTGTCGTTTAGATGAACTAATCACTGGTACACACATAAATTAACTGAGATACTTTAAACTAGATTAGAAATAGAATAATGGTAAATGAAAAGGTCACAATTTTATAAAAGAATTTAATTTATTTTTATATAACTTTAATAGTAACTCCTAGAAAGTCTCATAACACTACTTATATCGTTATTTTAGTTAAAAGTAGAAAAATTATTAATAAGTTTTATGATTTTAATTAATTTTCTTGAATTGCTTTAGTCCATTGAATTTGTTTGGGCATTAGTAATGTATTTAACTATTGGTTGATATCATTTCACGTAAATAAGAATACATAATGTGTGTCCCAAAGAGAGGATCTTAGGTAATAATGACCATATGAACAAACACTTTGGTAGGAAGAACAGTATCTGGTAGTTACCAAAGTTATTAAAACCATTCTAAAATATTTATATCCAGTCATGTTATCTGCAGCTATTATTTTTAATAGATATTATCAATTCATATAAATTAACATAATAAAATAATAAGATATTATCAATGTTGACAATCAAAAAAATTGTTTGAATTTTCTAAATTGTTCCTCTAAAAAAAAACAGGCTATAGCTACGAAGGTTTTGGATAACGTAAATGAGGCGACTCTTCTGATAGACCTTTTGTCTTCTACTTTCTTGCAATTTTCCTGCTCCAGTCTTTCTTATTTTAACTCCCTTCTGCAACGGATTTTCCTCGAGTGATAAAAATCCGTAGCACAACCTCCTTTGGAGGGGATGTAAAGCTGTTGCCCCCATGTCGATTGTGGCATGTAACTGAACCCTGGAAAGATATGTGGAAACACTTTCCGGCAAAATTGGTGGGTCCTTTAACACTGGCTCATTGACATTCAGTGTGGATGACAGTTGAGAGCCCACAGCACACGGCCTATAAATGACTTAAATCTTGAACAGACACAACATCCCGCTCCCAGTCATTAATTCACCATTTTAAAGGGAAAAAAACATTTCACAAATGATTTTTCACTTAAAGGAAGTGAACTATTTTGACTAGACCATTGGAGTTATAGTTCAATTTGGACTATTAATTCACAAACTACATATTTCTAATCTCTGTTAGAAATCATAGTTATAATATCACTAAGCAAATACTCCTAAAATCTGGTCCATGATTCAACAAACCTCTAAGAAGGTGATATTTGTAACTATCTGAGTGGTTAGAGATTGAAGGATGAGGTAGATTTGAGGACGACTTTGTAACAGACTTAAAAGGAAGACAAGATTGAAAGCTGAGTCTCAAAGTTTCTCCAAGTTATCCCTGGTAAAATCTGTGATACAAAACACGTGTACGTACAAGGATTAATTGAATTTGAGGTTCATTCTCATAAGAAGCTTTTAAAGTTTTGTCCAATTAAAAACTTTTTAAGGAAGTTAGAAAGTAACTCGGAATAAATTATTCTCAATTACTCAGTTTCATTTAAGTATATCTTATTATCGGTGATCTGGTGGTCTGGGGTGAAATGTTGGAGTTCTGTGCTGGGGGTCTGGGGCTCAATCCTTGTTTCCGGCACAGATATATATGATTTCCAAACACTTCCTTCATCTCTGGTGAGACATGTATTAATCACAGCTTGTGAATGTATGGTGTGCCAGGTCTTCACCGTGGTTTGGATCCCACGTTAAACTGTAGGTCCTCCATTTCATCTCGCAATAACCCTACCATTACACATTAGCGTAAGTGTGTATAACCCAAACGGGTAGTAAGACGTGGTACTAGTAATAATAATAATATTATAATAATAATATATAATTATCCATGTAAATACTACTTATAAAATGCTTTATGCAAAAAAATCTATATTTATATGTATCAGGAAAATCTAACTAGTGATTTATATTTGAATTAGCTCAATGTTGTTTTTTTAAATTAATATTTATTTGATAATATTTTGCACACATATTTAAAACAGTTCTTCCAAATTATAAACGAAGTTATTGAATTCCTTAGTAAAAACATATAATTTTGTATAATCCATTTCACATTCAAATAGTGTTATTTTAGTTTTTTAAATAGTTATTCTCTATAAAACATTAATTTTATTTTATATTTATTTTTTAATTTACCTTATAAGACCTTAAAAGTTGAAAATATTCTTAATTATTTTTATCACATTTATAATATTTTTATTTTTTTCTGGCTGCGTACCCTGTTAAGGTTATGATAATTAATCTAGTGGGGTAGGCATGAGGAAGAAAGCATTTTAGAGCTTATCTACTACCATTTGCATGGAAGAACAGTGGGAAACCATTTAAGAAAGACTGCCATTGTTAGACCAAATTTAGATTGGAGCACCAATATTCACATCATACGCAAGCCAGCTTAGCATGAAAATGACACCTTTTGATATTATAGTGCATGCTTACCACTGTTAATGCCCTATTAAACCAATATCAATAAGTTAGTGTTGACCAATTATTGATTAATTATTACAACGTACGAACAAATCATGATCAATAAAACATATTTGTAACTATGATTTTAATATTTGAGATGCTTTCAAAAAATAATTCAAAGTTCTGCGAAAGTGGTACCATCATAATCTAAGGGAAGTGATCAAGATTGGTGTTGAAAATTTATTCGAAAATTTGTAGGAAGTATTTTCAACTAGGTTCACATTAAAAAAATAATAATTACAATTCAATACCATCAGGGAAATACTTAAAAAAAATATTTAAGATTATTCTCAATGCTACGTCAATAATGATATTAAAAGATTTTTTTCTATTCCATGATAAAACAAATACTCGTGATATTTTTAATATCACACATTATTTTATTCGATATAAGATCAAAGTTAATTCAAATCAAATGTGTAAATATTTTATAAAGTTTGAAAAAATAAATCCTATTTTTCAACCTGTTCATTATAGCTGAAGCATCCTGTATGTAAAGGTTATGAGGAGACACCATTTTTCTTGACGCTACTCAGTTGAATCCCGTCCCGCCACATTCCTGAAGCTAATAACGTGTGGGGTCATCTGTATGTGTCACGAATCTATTTTTCTTCCTCTTGTAAAGGTACATGTGACACAAACCAATCTTCGCCTCCCCATATTCTCAGCAAACGGGAAGACGCCAAGTGACGTCTTTCACTCGTGTCGTCGTTTTTCACAGCAAATCCCAAAGAGGAAAGAAAAGAAATTCAACCAGAAAACTCTGGTGATATTCGTTCTAAACATTATATATTTTGATAATTTTATCTGTATCAAATCTTTTCAACCACCTTGTCTTATTACCAATCGGGCTTATAAGATATGGGCATAAGGTTAATGAGTGTAAAATTTAGAAGAAATGTATCTACACTTACGTAGATAATTGGTTACAAGCAATTAATAAAAATAATACTCTGTACAACCCACAGGCATATGAACCCAGACCTTTCCATCACCGTTAAAAATCTAAATATTTGTTCCTTACATCAAGTCTCTAAGAGTATAAGCAGCTAGTAAAAATCCCAAAACATTATATATCAGTGAATAACATAATCATACATACTTGGATTTTTGGAAAATATATAAATAATTTTTTTCTACATTATAAATATGTTGTATATCTAACTTAGAATAATTTTATTGAACTCTATTAGATCGATTATTTGCTGTTGTTTGTTATACACCATTTAATTTAATGTTCTATGCATTCTAAGGGTCTAGGTAAATTTTTTGAAAACGATTTATTCAAAAATCAATTTATCGAAATCAATTCACCTAATACAAAACCATCGAATTTAATTTTGTCAAAAATCAATTTCTCGAACCATCAATTTTTCGAACCATCAATTTTTCAAACCATTAATTTTTCGAACGATATGTTTGTCGAAACCACATTTTTCGAAAATCAACTGTCCGAAACTCAATTTCCCGAAGTGAATTTACTGAAAATATTTGTTATAGAGTCAAATAATCGAAAATTAATTTTTCGAACAATCAATTTTTTGAAGAATCAATTTTTCGAATTGCAAATTTTATTTTTTCGGAAAATCAATTTAGCGAACTTCGAGTTTTCTGGAAACTATTTTATCGAGGACTGGGAATCACCTTGCCCCCTTATAGGGAGGATTACCCCTAACCTAACCTAACCTAACCTAACCTAGGCTAGAATGTTATTATACTCCGAACTTATCATTCGAAAAGTTTATTTTCAAAAACCTCCTTTTTGAAACATTTATTTTGAAAAACAGATTTGAGGTGAATTCATTTTTTGAAAAGAAGTTTTCGAAAAAAATTGTTCGAAGAAATTCTAGATCAAAAAATTGGCTTTCGAAATACTGCATTAAAAAAAATTCGGAAAAAATAATTTCGAAAATTTGATTTTCGCCTGAATGATTTTCGAAAAATTATTAGCTCGAAAAATTGCTATGTCAAAAAATTGGTTTTCGAAAAACTAAACTTCGAATAATTTAATCTAGAAAAACTGAGTTCGAAAAACTAGTTTTCGAAAAATGTATAATCGGTTAACTCACCAGCTACCGCATTCTACCACTACGTCCTCCCACCCGTTCGTGTTATACGCAGTGCACTAATTACTATAATAATGTTTTAGGGATTTGTAAGGTTTAATTTAGAGTAAATACGCCCGAATTTGAGTGGAGGAAGAATGAAAACCATGTAGGTAAACCACTGTCAGTGATAGCAACTGGGATCGATCCCGTATCTCCCCTTCTTTGGCAGTCTAGTCTATTGTAGGTATAGTTCCTTGGACCATTTTTGACTTTAAATGGGAACATTAACCTATTTGTCTTATTATAATAACTATCACAAAATTTTGTTTAGCTTTGGATTTGAGAATAAAATATATTCTGTAATTACTTTTTGGAATGCAGTTAATTTAGCAATCAACTAAGATAGAAAAAATTAACCATACATTCAAGATTTGTTGATATTTCCAAACCCCTCGTTGCCAAGGAAACTTACATAAAATATGTATACCCTAACAGTTAATAGTTTTGGATATATACAAATTCAAAACGCAAAAGTAACCACACTAACAGTTTTTTTGGCATTGCTTTGCTTGCTGTTGCGATATTGCTATGGTATATAGCCTACCCCCCTTATTATTTTAAAAGCTAAGTAGTATCCTACTACAGAAGAAGTCCAATCTCAATCCGATCAGTAATTTTTTAATTTACTGGAAACAAACAGAATTAAATCGATGAATAGTTAAATTTAAAAAATTAAAAGATTTGTATTGAGATAGAATGTAAATGGTGCCTCACTTAGTACGATCAATTGTCGAGCAGTTTACTGTTATAGTCACTGTGGCAGGTTTGTAAATTAGGAGTTGCTTTAAGAAACCACCTTCAACTGGATAAACTGTCACACGCAGACCTGCCAGACGAAGTAAATTCTAAACCTCATACACAATGCTTGGCCAAACCATAGTCATAGCAACATATTGTAATGTGCACACCATCATTTTGTAAAATATTCTTAAGTAAAATCACAATTTTTCATAATCTTTTTTTTAATATGTATCATATTCTATATTAGTTGATATATATCACAATTTATATAATTAATTAAACCGTATCATACAAACAATTAAAATTAAGTTTTTTAAAAATTGGTTTTTCATTAACTCTTAGTTTGGATAACATAGAAATGGCAGTTATAAAGTTAGTACACCAATAAAAATTATATAAAATTAATTTAAATAACTATGCCATGATTGGTTAGTTAACTTACTAAAAGTTTATTCTCAAGGAGGCAGTGCTGATATATTATGGATCACATTTTATTTTTAATTAATTAATACTTATAAAAAATTTCTTGTGGTTCAAAGCTATGCCTTGTAGCCAAAGATATTTGACTCTGAATGACCTTGTATGTCATTGATGAAGAGTTCTGTGTTTGAACGCCAGCCGGATGAATGGGATGGTTGTACCATCTGTGTTGAAAATAAAGGTTGGTAAGTGTAACATGTTATGTATTTTAATTCTTACTGATGATTTTTGAGCTACGTCATTTATCTACATTAGTAAATATTGGCATTCTAGTGTTAATTGTGTATAAGATTTTAAATAAAAAATAAAAAAGGTTAAAATAATATTGTAGTGTTTAAAAGATTAACACCAATTTATGGATTGGTTTGCAATACTTTCTAATTAGGGACGAAGAAGTAGTAAGAAGGTAGAGAAAATATTGTGGAATTTATTTGGAGGAAAGAGAGGGTAACTTATATATGAAAAAACACAAAGAGTACTCTCTCAGAACTCACAATCCCACCCTACCATGACAAAAATTAGAGATATGACCATTGCATACTGGTGATAGTGATTTATCTATTAATAGCTAAATAATTTGATTACAATAAGTCCTAGTTTTTGCAAGTTGTAAATTAAAATTTTCTTCTCTCCTAGTTTTGGTGGTGAACGAATGATAAGTTGAATCCATTCCAAGAAACACGACAGTGATTTGTTCAGTCGTCTTTTTTTCTTTAAAACTTCCTGAGGTATGCGAATTGCCGAGGGTTACTGTGCAAGATGAGTCTCAGACTGAGGTACATTTATATCATCGTGAAAGTGTGTCTTTTGTCACCACTGAGTTTGAAACGGAGGAGGAGTGGAGGACGGGTTGGTGAAAAGGTGTAGTACACCCTCCCCCCCCTCCCCCTCTTCATACTCCAACCAACCAACCATATAGCCACCGTTGTTCGGTAAAGCTGCGATAACTTAAAAGGGGATATTCCTGAATAGCGGATCTTCTACGTCAAGTCCCTACCGAACAAGAAGTACTTTAGGCCCCTAAAAGTTCGGCAGTAGATTTTAGTATTCACTGCGTTATCCGTTGGATCCTCTGGGAAAGGGTAAGGGAACAAAAAAAAAAAAACTTTCACAGCGACCATACTTCATGGTTCAAAAACTTTGAAAACTTGCTGGCGTTGTACGTTTATCTATGAACATAAGTTTGCGATTGAGTGCAGAGCCAAAGTTAAAATTACTTCAAAAGATGTCAAATTTTGTTTGATTGTTCAAAATCACACAGATTTTGGAATTATTAATGTAGGCTAGCCAGTATTAATTTTAACTTTAACATTAATTATGAGCCATTTGTAAAAAAATTCAATAGCCAGACATTTAAAGTAACCATATTGGTTGAGTCAATTTCACACCGCACGGATAGCGAGTAGCTAAGTTGAGTATTAAAGCATAAACCAGACACCAAATATTATTGTCGTAACCAGGGCTTTTAATTTAGAAAAATGTGACACTAAGACCAATGAAACTATTTTTACATTCTAAATCCAATTCCATAAACCCCTCTTGGCAACCCTATGAAAAACCCTAGATATCAAGTTTTAGCTCAATCGGTAAAATAGTCTAGGCTCTAGTTGGAGGTACAGACAGACAGACGGAAATTCAAAAACAACTTTTTCGAATTCAGGGAGTCATGAAACGTCAAGATTCATCAAAATCTCGAGTTCGATTTTTTTGACGATCACCATACTTTCTCTACCTGTAAGATAGAGAGAAAGTAAAAATCAGATAACTCTTCATAATTGTACTTTTACAGCATTTGAATAATGATTAAATACTCAAACAAATACTATTCAAACTGTGAAAAACCCGCAACACATAATATTAATACATTTGTTTAGTAAAGAGGTTCGACTTACATCGACAAATCGGTATCAGCCGAATTCATTCAAACAATTTAGATAAATCTCGTCCGAGTATGTGAGACCATGGTAACGCTCGTCAACATCTGGGATTGTGACGTTTCTGAAGCAGGTCACATAAAATATGAAGGTCTTGGTTGTAAGACGGTTGAATTGTGATTCGTTTTTTATTCGGGTGGTCAAATTTATATAATTTAAGGACGGGGGAAATTAAAAGGAAGAGCTATAGATGTCTATTTGAAGGTTTTTTTTGTTCTTGTAATTGAGGAAGATCACATGACTTCCTATCCAATTGGTTTGACTGCTGAAAGAGTGATGGGGAGACTCTTTGCGGCTGCGCGGTTTTCTTTTGTGTGCGTCGTAGATCGCCATCTTAGTAAATATAGCCAAAAGTTTTTTAGGTCGTTTCCCAGCAGATTGTAGTCACAGTGTCAGTTGACTGATGTCTTGTTTTCACCAGTTGGCTCAACATTTCAAATATAAAAATAACATATATTATTTGTAAGTTGAGAACATGGTAAGTACATAAATAATGTCAGCAGAGACTTAGCAGGAAGTTGCTGGAGAAACCAAGAGAATTAAATCTAAATTTACTTTCTTACTTATTTACTTACTTACTTTATAGCATTAGTAACTCGAAAGTTCATCGCAGCACTTTAAAAAGTAGGCCACTAATCGCTATTATGGGCTAGTTTTTCACAATACCCCTCACTACACCCTATCCCTATCTTGAGCCAGGCCAAATTATTACACTCTATCTCTTTCAGGTCTATTCTAATACTATCTTCCCATCTACGTCTTTCTTCCCAATGGTCTCTTCCCAGTGGGTTTGCCAGTCAGTACCCTGAACAAGGTTCTAAATTATCCTAATCACACTGCATGTCCTGCCCACCTAAATCTGACATATTTGATCACTCTGACAATGTCTTGTGTTGAGTACAAAATATGTCACTCATCATTATGTAATATCTAATCCCCAATATCTTCATACCTCTATAGTACCAAAGATCTTCCCTAAGCACTTGATTTTCAAGCACTCCAAATTTATTTTCGTAACATAAACATGACAAACATATTTTGTACTATTTATTTTATTTAACCATTTCAGATAGCAAACTTTATAATTAAATTATTGCAATACACGTAGACTAAAGTACAGACATATGAATATAGTTTTTAATAATATTTAATTATAGAATAGAAATAAACTTCTCAACTTTTTTTTTTGTTGGTCATACAACACAGCTACTAATAAATTGATGTTTATTTAATTATTTATGTTAACTTTCACTTTTAATTGATTAAAATTACATTTAAAATGTTAAAATTGCTGATTTTTACATATTAGCCAAATAATACAAGTACTTTATTCTAGATTTCTTATTCTCTTGCAGTGTTGGTTTTTCTCCCGCTGTGGCGACTGTAATTATTACCCTTGTAAGTACCGCACACTTGAAGATAAGATAAACTAGCGTTCGTTGTACGTACCACAAAACCCCCAACTTCCATCTGTCGGTGTCGCAATCAAGAGTAATTTCATTAGGTAAGGCCTTAATTAGTTGTCGTGGGGATTGAACCGTCGGATACGGAGACTCCACGCTCGGGGACTTTGGGGTTTTTACAAACACGGATAGTGTCACTAGACTGTGGGGTAAAAAACATGAGAAATAATATATCAGGGATTCAGATAGTTTTATGTACATATTAGTAAGTAGTCATATGGGTGATTGTATGTTTAGGTGGTCAAATCAGTTTCTATAATTCTCTAGCTACAAGGTTTGTGCGTTGAATTTGTTTGAGGCGTTTAACGTGAATTTTTGAACCGATTTATCATATCTGTACACGAGAATTTATATGAGCAGGAATGAAAGGTCCTACTAATTATACTGGGAAAAGTTTTTTTCACATACCTTCTGGGGTTCTTTTAAACGCCACAATCGACACAGGACCGAAGACTTTACTTCCCCTCACAAGAAAATTAAGTCATCGCTCTAAAAGAATTCCTTTGACTTTGGCTAGGCTTTAACCTACGAACAAAGGATTCTGAGGGGAGAACTCTACCCCAAGATCACTGATGTCAACTTTCTGTTGAAGAAATCCAATGGGTGTCTTGACACTTGTCTGTTTAAGTAGTCAAATGGGTGTCAATCCTCGTATGCTTAGGTATTTAAATAGGTTTCAATAAGTGTATGTGTAGTCAAATGGGTGTTAATTCAGGTCGGTTTAAGTAGTCGAATGTTTGGTGCCAATGTAAACAAATTATTAAATTATTGTATATCCGTGGTCAAAAGAGTTTGGACACGTCTTTGTTGAGTTACTAAAAGAGAATAGCTTTTTATAAATTAGTATTTTTAATATTAATGTTCCAAAACAACGGATAGTCTCAGTACTTTAATTCAAAATTATATTAATTTAAACACAAATATATTACTCTAATACCATAACTATGGCATAATCTATATGTAAAGGAATACCTTAAATTTCAAATATGAAAATTTTGGTTAACTAATAAAACAAATTGATCTCATTAAACTTATTTTTGGGTGCATCATATTGCTACTTTTAATCGCTAGTTTGGTTCATTATTGAAATTACTGGTTATTTATTTAACTTTATAAGTTAAATTAAATTTTATGAGCACAATACATGCGACTTGCACATCACTTATCATATGGTATAGCTTGTCCTAATTTATGTAAATGACCTATTTTATGATAGATTTAATTTTTACAATCCATAAATTATACTTTATGACTGTAGTAATAGTCATTGTTTTGGACTATTAATTATTTTATCGTGCAAACCCGTTTGAGCTGGTCAAAGGAATAGATATCAAGCTTATTAAGTTTAATTTATAGTTGATTGGGAGTTTGGGGTCAAACCCCGGCTGAATTTATTTAATGTTTATTTTATAAAATGGTTTAGTCTACCGCCATGAAAATTCTATTACACTTTTTCTCATCTTCACCTCATTAGTGTGATTTAATGAGTATTCGCCAGGTGGAAAGTAAAACACAAAGTAAAAAAAAAGTTTTTAAGTACGTATCAATATAATTTATAGTTAGATAATCTATAAATGTCTCTAAAGCTAAGTTGATGGTTATTGTTAAGGAAGGAACAGGAAATGATTGTCATCTTAGTATGAATGGAAAATTGTTAGAACATGTAAATGATTTTGTGTATCTGGACAAAACGTTTGGTAAAAATTGAAGGATTGATGTTTAAATAAACATGCTGGTGAGTGCATGCTGACTAAAAGTTGGATATACGTACACTATTGCAAAGAATGTAGTATCGAAAGAGGAAGAGATGGAAGTATATAAAATTACGTTAACGCCAACATGATTGTATGTATGTTAAGCGTGGGTTTGTCAGGAGAAACACAAGAGCAAGGTAAATGCGGTTTGAATTTGATATATATGAAATTTATAATGAAAAACTCGTGTGAAAAGATGAATGGGTTCTGAAGGTTTGCGGTTTAAAAGGGACCCCATCAGGTCATTCTGAAATAAGTGTCTTGCATTAGTTTGGAAATGTTGAGATGATGAGTGTGGATCGAGAGAGGAAGAAAATGTATGAAGGCAGAGTGTGTGGATCAAAAGGAAGGGGTAGGTCATGTGAGACATGGCTAAATTTTGTAGATGAATGTATGAAAAAAAGAAACACTAAGAAACTTAAAAATAAGAGATCATGTACGACTCTGTGTATGGATGTTTTTCAATTGAAGGGAGTATTCAAGGATAGGAAAGTGTGGAGAAAGGGAAGGTGGATTAAGTAAGGTGTTGTTTTTTGATATGTATGTATAGTTTATTGCCTACCTCGTAAGGAAATGGCGCGATTAGGTATGTATTGATACATGTATAATTTAGCTAGAGCCAAAGAACCAATCACAAATTCTCTAACATTTTAAAATGTTTCTTGTTTTTAATTTGAAAAACTGGAAGAACCAACTTACCGAACGGAAGGTTTTCTCAAGTATATCAGCCATTATAAATATTTACTAGATTTTGGGCTTAGTATTTACACTATTCAGATATTAATTATTTATAACAATCATTTCAATAGCCTTTTTTAAATTAAATTATAATTTTCTAAAATCAAGCAATTTGAACAATTTTGGTTTTATAAAAAACGAAAAAAGCCACTTTAATATATCATTCAACCCAATCCTCAGAGGGTGATTCTGAACTAAATCATTAAACCCTTTTCTAAATATTTAAAATTTTCTACTATCTATTATTTGGTAACATTTTATAAAACAATCATACAGTGATAATAATAACGTAAAACACTTCTGATGTAGTTTTGGGTTCTGACAATAATTATTGTAGTACCCAATTGTTTGATTGTAGGGGTATATAAAACGTCACGATCCATCATAATCTCAATATCTACATGTATCATGTTTGCAATACTTATTTTACTAAATGATAAGAAGTTATTATTTTCAATTGTAATTCCTAACATCTGTGACACCACTGTCCTATTAAAAGGTTCATGCAAACTCTTACAAAACAGAAATTAATATTTAAATATTATATTCTTTAATCAAACTCTACTCAAACGTTGAGGTGGTCTTGATGGATACATAGGTTAAAATCTACCAGTGAGCTTTTACCTCTAGCATTTCTAAGAAGGCTTCAAGAACGCTTTCAAAGCGTCTTGCGTGTTTCAGAGTAAAAGATTAAAAGCAAATCGGTCGAATGAATAGTTGGGGGAGAGGAGATTATAAGGGGTCTCCTAAAAGCTCCAGCAAAACTACGAGGACTTACACCAAAAGTAATTTATGTTGGTTACAACAATTAATTTCAACAAGCCAACGAGAAAGGATGAGGAGGGAAAGAAGACTTCCTCCCCTTGAATTGAAGAATAGTAGTAATAATAAAGTGACGCCATGTAGTAGTAAGTAATTAAACATGTTTGTGGAGGAGGGTGGAGGGATAGTGTGAGTATAGTCTTCATCAAAACAATCTACAGAACGGATAAGATTCTTAAAAGAAGAAATAAGGGGGAAAGAGGAAAAAGAAACGAAATTGCACGATGAAGACTAAAAGAAATACAGGAGGTATCCAAGGAAATGGGAAGGGCTAATATGGGAAGAGAGTTGGGAATAAAAGTAGACTACATAGAAGGGGTGGTGGTTGAGAGTGTACTTAAAATAATAGAAGACTGAGAGGAGGGGGAAGTGTTGAAAGGGAAACGAGAGGAAAAGAGAAAGCTCTAAATTATCAAAAGGTAAACAAGTTTTAAAAGGGTTGTGACTTTTCCTTAAGTACAGGGGAAACTTATATTCTATGGGAATAACAGGTGCTGTTTTTGAAAGGGAAAGGTTAATACTTGTGTTAATAACCTATCATGAAACAATAAACAAAAAATTGATAAAGAGGATCTTACAAAATGGTATTATTGAAGAACACTTACCCGTCTCAAAGCTCATGTATCGGTTTCCTGTCCAAAGTGTCGATGGATTATTTTTTAATTTATTAAATTGTAATTATATAGAAAAGATAACGTGTTTCTTGATTCTTTATTAATGGAATATATTAATTAAGTGATATAAGGGATTCAACACTAATTACAAAATCTAAGTATCGTTTTGAACGATAATAATATAAAACAACATCCTTTGGAGAGGAGTAAAGCCGTTTGTCGCAAATCTATTTTGACATAAAAAAGATCTTGGGAAAGTATGAGAAAAATACTTTTTCCGGCAAAATTAGTAGGAACTCATTTATCACTCTTAAAAATTCTCTTGTGTTAATTAATTAATTAATCATTCATCTCAGAGTGCCCATTAAATAGCTAAAATAAATAAAATATAAAATATAGTTTTATTTAGATAGTACCAAATTTTATTTATTAAATAGATATTTTTCTCTTTTATAATCTCAACTTAGTAAAATAAATATTTTACTACATTATAATATAGATATCTTTGAAGTGTATTTAGCAGTTTCCAATAGCTTATAGAGTAATCAATCGCTCTTAGTACACCTAGCTATCCACCTCGGTGGTGTAGTTAGCTATCACGGTGGTTTCGTGTTGAGTTAGACTGCCGAGGACGGGGAGATCGAGGCTCGAATCTCGCTCGGACGAACTAGGGGTGGTTTTTCCTAAATTACTTTCCACTCTCCCTCCATGAAAATTTGGGTTGATTTCCTCTATAATCAACCCTCTCAATTTCTAGCTTAGTAGTGTGATTAGTACTTAAGCGTATAACTCAAACGGGTAGTAATACGTGGTTCTAAGTATTATTATTACACCTATCTAGGACTTTAACTGAGTCCTGACCTAAAATTTTATTTTGAAACTGCCAATTGGACACGTGCGTGTTTTTATATACATATATCATTTCTTACTAGCTATCCGTGCTGAGGAGGTATTATTTGGTATAAATGTATCTACATATCAGTATTTGTTTGGGTATTTATACTAAAAGCTATTTGGTGTATTTATATATCAAACAGTTATGAAAAAAACCACTATGGATATACTTGTATGCGCAAAAAATACAGTATTTGATAGTTAAAAAAAATCATATCCAAACGGGTAGTAAGACAAGGTGCTTAAAATAATGTTACTAAACATTAGTATATCAAATGTTCCTTACTATATCTTTATAAAACAATTAGTGTAGTTAACCTTTTCTTAAAAGGAACAAACAGAAAACAAAATAATTTGTCTCTACAGTTTCGAGTGTAATGCTCTAAGCTACCAATATTCCGTCGAGATCAAGGTTAGGTTGCCCGTAAATTTATTTGAAAGTCAGAGAGTATCTAAACAAAGCACCAAACAACAATCAAACATGATTTATTCAAAGATAATGCTATCCCCAAATTGTGAAACTCTTCATGAAAAATAGAGTACAAGAATGAAAAATTGAGAAGAGATAAAAAGAGAGTGGGTGAGTGAAAAAGATGAAAGGTTTATATAATCAATGATTGTAACATATGAGGTTGGAAGGGTTCATAAATATTGAAGGATTCATTAAAATCATCAATATGGCTTAGACAACTAGATGTTGTAGACAAAGAGATTTGTTTGATTATTTAGTGAAGCCTCTTACTTATTAAAAATAAATAAAAAACGATCGAGAAGCTTAAAACTGTTTTTATAAATGAATGTTATGCCTCAAGAAATAATTGTGAAGCAAGATTTGCATGATTTTAGAGGTTTAATTGACTACGCGATGCCAAAATATTGGATAAAGCACAATACGTGGGATGGTTTTAAATATAAATAGAACATTTGAATAGGTCTTAGAGCTGCGAAAAGTTTATTTAAGGTGAAAAAGAACAAATCTATACAATTGTTTTCAAAACTAAAATAAATAAATAAGTTCTATTCATAGAACCGCAATATATTAAGAGTAAATTCCATACTAGTTTCGGTGGCCTCATGGTCTATGGCAGCACTTGCATTACCCAAGACTGCCGACAGCGTGGAGTTCGATGCTCAATTCTCGATCGGGTGTACTGAGGGTGGTTTTTACAAAATGGTTTTTCACTCTCCCATCCCAAAAATACGGGTACACTTCCTCTAAATATGACCTGCCCTAGCTCTAAAACCCTTAGCCTAATTAGTACATACGTGTATAATCCAAATGAATTGTAAGATGCATAGCATAAATAATCTGCTCAACATATATTTATTATGATTAATTGATTATAAACCCCAATACTGGTGGTTTATTTGTATATAGCCACTGTTTATTTAAATCCACAAATTATATTTGTTTTATTTCCTACATATCTCTAAGAACGTTCAATATGACAAATTATAAAATAAACTCTTTTTATTTTATGTTTTATTTTATGGATATGTTATCAGAGTTCTAAATATTCTTAAGTTAATATTTCAATCGTATAACAATTAAATATATTAAATTATTTTCTACACAAAAGTTAGTTATTTGAATCTGGAAGCGTGAACTATATATCACTTATATTACTATACCTCTAGTATAATTCCAAACATTGATGTACACAATTACTTTGGGGTAAATTGCTCAGATTTTTATTTATAACCACATAAGTTATTTTTATGAATGAATTGTTTTTATCTATATTCTCCTTCCCGTCCTTATCTTGAAACCTTGTAAAAATATAAAATGGCCTCTTTACTTAGTACTTCCCATTTAAAATAAGTCATGACATGTGATTTATAACACACGAATCTTCTTGTGCGTGACTTAAATAATCACATGTTCTCATTTTCACGTTTCTTACTTAATAACGAACTTCAACGCATATCCCTACAAGACGTAGATCTCTACCAGAGTAGACAAAATATAGCGAGACAGGCAATTTCCTCGGCTATCGAAAAGGACTGACTCTTTAACCAACACAAATATTGTGTGGACTAATTATTTATGTGTGAACATTTTACACGCCACACCAGTTTGAAAATGTGGACAAAGGTGTAAGATTATTCAAGTTGGGTTGATCAGGTAAAGAGTTTAAATATCTAGCCCAGAGTACCTTGAAACTTTTTTTACCTTAGAATTTCTTAGCTCTCCCTCCACGCCAATCCTTGTTAACACGCTCCAAATTCTATCTTTCTCATCCCTCTTCACATGGTGTGAATATTCTGATAGCTGGGAAGTGTATTGATATTCATTGCACAATAAATACAATAGTATAAGTGTTTTCACTATTAACCAAAGATCTTATTATCTGATTGTTTAACAAGATTTTGTGAATAGTGTTCTTTAATTTGATTTCGTGTTCAGTGGTGTTTTGAAATAAATTAATTTAGAAAATGGCCTTTATAATACCATACTTGACCCCAGAATTTCTTTTCGCAAAAAGGATTGTCCTATGTATAGAGAGTGTTCGGGAACTCACAGCCCAAACTACACATAATATAGCTTGTTTGGAACCAAAGTAGTACACAATCCCAATATACGTACATCCGAAAAACTATGATAGTACTATTAAATTGTGTTCAAAGTTTTGGCTTACAGCACCGGGAGTTCAAAGATATTCAAGCATACGTGTACATCAAGTTGCATAGGATTTAGGTGTGCGGTACTACACTACACATCTCGACATCTTGGAGCACGGCATCAGAACATACCAACATTAATAGTAAACAACACAACAGTCCATCTAGAGATCCGAATACGACCTGAGGTTCATCAATAATGATCCTACATCAAAGAAAGTGCTTGCCATTATTGCGTGTGTAGCGCCACGCGCATTGCGCCTATGCAACTTGTATTACACGCATGCTTGAACAGCCTTGCTCTCCCGGCTCTGTACACAGAAATTTTGAACACATTTTAACGGTATTAGCATAGTTTTCCGGATGTGAGGGTGGCGGGATTTTGGATTACTTTTGGTTGAAATACGCTGTTTGTGCAGTTTTGGCTATGAGTTTCGAACAACCTGTATATTAACTTGGTCAATATATCCATATATACCGACAGAGTTAGTTAAATGTCACCAATATAATATAAATAATCAAATGTGACAAAAGGATTTATACATAGAATCGATGAACTCAGGATGACGACACAGGACTTAATGTCAATAACAGTGACATTTGGCACATGGTTCTTAATAGTGTATTTACTCCCATCGCCTGGGGGAGGGTTATGAAGTGAGAAATCACTCTACCTACTGATATACAGGCTAAAAGTGCTATATCCTAAAATGTTTAAATATTTACATGAGACTAGTGACTATTAAACATTATATTGTTTAGGAGTTTGACATTGTTGAAAAACTATTACTATATCAATTTCATTTTAAGATTAACATAATTTGAACTAAAAGAGGGTTTTAGTAGTAGCCATTGATGGGACATTTATTAATTATAAAAACCACCCAATACCAAAAGTTTATATAACTAGTGTTCTCTACCAACCGACCTCTGTGTACGGTATACATTTTTTCTATATTTGGTAATTAGGTATTTAGAAATTCAGAAAAATAGGGTGGTAAAGAGATGAGGGCAGGGACCATAAAAATTAATAAGCTATTGACTTAGTTTCTGGCTACTTTTTATTCAATCTAATTAATTGCTAAAGATCTAGACATTAAATTAATAATTAAAGTATACAGCATAAAACATAGTTTAATTTTTTTTTTACTTATATCTCGATGTCTCCTCTTTCAAGGATCCAAAATTTTCAGGCAGTACTTAAACCTTCTCTCGCCCCCAATAAACACATATTTACCCCCATGCCCGTGTATGCTTTATCTAACCAAATTATTACTTTTCATGTTTTAAAAATATCGCAATGGTTATTTTTGGTTTAATAATAAAGAATAATACACATCCAAGATTATAACTCCTATCTCTCCATCATAAATATTCCAGTATATTGTGAGAAAGAAGCTTTGTACTATGTGTTCATCAGTGTGAATATGTTAAGTGAAATAATCAATAAAATTATTAAGCTCAAGACTATATCTTTTCAGTAAATAAATACTAAATTACATACTTAGTTGTTTTTTTTTAAAAAATGCCAAAAGAAGGAACATCGGTCAATACTAAATAGATACAGTAGGATTTGGTTTATTCAAGATTGGTTGATTCTAAAAATTTAATAATTTGAATTCACCATGATGCTTCATGAAATTTCTATAAAAATCATTGGAATAAAATAACATTAATTTGAATTTATGATGGACACATTTGGATAGTTGTTAATTTTTTCGAGTTTGTACTCACTTTAACCTATTTATACGATCTTTATTAAACCACCCCATAAGCTGATAATGTTAATTAAAGTGCGAGTTATCCTACTGACACATAGTAAATGAGAAAGTGGGGAGCTATGCACAGGCAGCGAGCGGGTTTCCTAAAATAGGGGATGTTTTGGCCCGGCTTTCATCAATTCTGATTTAAGTCAGTATTTATATTATGCTAATTTTCCCAAGTATTTTTATTTTGTTTTTGAATTTCCCCTGTGTGTATTATATAGTATATCAAATATGTGTGGTTATATGTTGTATATTTTAACGTTATTGGTTAATTGTGTACAAACTTTCTAGATACTCATGAAAATAGATCGTTACAATTTTAGATGTTGAAATTTTTTTTAGATAAACCTTGAGTTCCGAACTAAACAGTACTACTGTATTAAAGTTTAATAGCCCTACCATAACTGAACAATTTTCTATAAAGTATGGTCCTATTTACGTAGAAAGGAACATTTTGGAAAATAAAAATGCATTTTATTGTAGATGATATTGATAGTACTTTATTATTTTAAAAGTTTAATTTTATATGTGTTGGTATTATCTATCAAACGTTTGTTTTACTTATAAGTACCTGAGAATATATCTAGTAGTTTTTAGAGCTTTAATATCGGGTTATTCCTACCCTTTGGTGGTTGAAAGGTGTCAAAGGCATCTCTATTAAACTGTAAGTGAAGGGAAGATCTGGGTCAAATCCCAGTCGGGTGTATTAAGGGTGTTTTTACCTAAATCGTTTTCCCTGCCCTCTTGACACAAATGTGGACACACTTCATCTAAATTAAAACTTTCTTATTCCTAATATATTAGGATAGCTAGTTCATGTGCATTTAACCTGAGCAGGTATTGATACACAATGTCAAAACTAAGAGTTATTTTAAAGAAAATTGGACCATACCAGTTTCGTGGCGTGTTGCCAGGCTAAGCATAATTTGTCAAAATTGTACCTGTGATATTTTCGTACCCACTTGGTTCCCATTTTCTCATTGGTACATAAATTTATTTATTCATACCTCAACCTCATGTATTTTCTTTGCTACCTTGACAATGATTTATCTATTGAGTGATGAGAACAATTACTTTAAAAAAATGATCTAATTCTGCTCTCTCTCAATACGTCGAATACTGAAACCAGAATTAATACCTTCACCTTGGCAAAAGGAAGACATCGTACTACCCAAGTAGGAGGACCAAGAGAAATATCGTAACTCACCTTGTCGTTTGCAAAACCCTCCTCCATTAGTTGGATTGGAGATCTCTCTACCGTATAAGTCTTTACAGGTGCAATTACTGTTTGTCTCTTTCCACTTCGGGAAACAAGAGAGCTACCTAAATAGTGAAATATGGTTTGATAAACAGTTACATAATTGACTTTTGGTATTTAAATTATTGTTTGTACACGGCTAGGAGCGGCCGGATTACAAAAGCACGAAGTAAGGTACGGCTTTTATCAAGCCAAAGTATTTGATTTGGAACCTAGTAGAAGAATGGACTAAGAAAATGTGTTCATACTGATTAATATTATTGTGCTACCCATTATTTGAGCCGTAAATAATAGGTTTTTTTAGGAATAACCTTATATTTAATATAACATGTTCTAATACAGCCAACACTGATATTATATTGTACTATTCATGTAATTTATAGATATTGATAAAATATTTCAAGGGCTATTGCTTCATATCACATGAGATTACATGTGAATACGTGTAAATATAACTCGTAGCATTATTTTATTGATATCAGACAGTGGGAAAACGATGAGGAATTAATAGTTTTTGAATAATTATGTTTGGATTTTGGCGAAGGGCGAGTAGAAAAATATTTAAGTTGAGGAAATAGAGCATCCGAGTTAGGCGCAGAGCTCTTGCAGTTTTTGTAGCAAAATTTGATTTAACAAAATATATAAAATATTATTCAAGTGGAAACATAGGATTTAATTTTATTCATATGCTGATATTAACAGTTCTTGTATATTTGTCAAAGGTTTCCTGAAATTTTAAGGAAACTTTTTCTCTTCATTAAAATATTTTCTCATCTAAATCCTCTATGTTCATGGAAGTTATTCAACAATTATTGATATCACCATGTGAAGAAAATTAAACTATAGGCTTATACTGATGAAATATTTTATTTATATTGGCCCAAAAATGTTTAAAATGCTTAAACTTTGCCCTTAACTAGCGTTCCCCACGTCTCCACCTTAAGGATAAAAGAAAACCTCTTTGCACTTAACTGGAATTTGACCCTCAAAATCACCTATCATGATGAGATGGACTCCTTATTCCTTAAGACCATATATGTGGGTATTTTATTAATAAACAAAAGTAAAATTTTATAAAAATTGAAAAATAACACCTCGACACTGGAAACGAACCCGGGAGCTTTGGATTAGTACACTAATGCTCTAACCACTGAGCTATCCAGGAATCGTCCCGTGCTCGCGATCATTCTTCACTCATATTTTAAGGCAGAGTTTTCTATAGAAATATGAGTGATATATATATATATATATATATATATATATATATATATATATATGCCAACATTGAATGGACTAAAGCAAGTTAATTCAAACTTTCCCCAACTGGGGGCCACACAGGTTCTTGGGAAAATATCTGGGGCTTTACAACAAATTTATTATAACTTATTCCCAAATAAAGTACATACACCCCTACCTACCCTCAAACCTTCATCTTTACCCTACCTCCCTAAATCCATCCATTCAGACATTCACACATTAAACAATTAACATTATACTTACGACTATGGAAACTACATGGAAATTAGCGAACGTATAGACTGCGTCAGCTATAAGAACCCAGAATGTTATTTTATTTATGAAATGTTAACTATCTCAACTTGAGCTGAGAGGCCACACAGTAAGTAGGCCTACTTGGAAACAACAAATACCCCAAAAAGTATCAATATTTTCCTTTCGATAGTTGTTTTTTTTTACTCGATAATTTTTTTTCGATACTCAACTGTTATTAATACTCACACTCCGGTATCAGATCGCCATCGAAAGAAACAACTTTTTTTGTTATCTTCACTCATCCTTGGATTAAATATCTGCTATGGTTAAAGAAGGGTATAAAATAGATTGAAAAATTATATTACTAATCATATTTAGCGATTAAATAACTTTCCATCAGATAAATTTTCATAGACATTTTGAAATTTGTTATGGTAAAACCTTTTATAATATACATTATACAGTACTATCATACCCTCCAAGCTCCAACATATATAATAGAGACGATAGACCTAGATATAATATAATAATTAAATTAAATCATTAAAATTTTCAATGTTTGGATAAATATAAAAATACAACTGTTATTACAATGCAAAAGTTGAAATTATTAATTGGTTAAACAAATATTTTTCCAGATTAAAATTTCGATACCGATTCATAGTGTTATCGATAATTTTATTTCGATACTCTAAATGAGTACAGTATCGATACTTTTCTTTCGATACCACATCCCTACCAACGAGATGCCTGGTCTAAAGCGTCACTTACACAATAAACAAGAATGCCGATGATAGGGGTTCGATGTTTGTATAACGGTTGGTTATATTGAGATAGTTTTTTTCCTAGATAGTTTTAAACACCCTTTAGACGCAAATAAAAATACACTTTTTCTAAATTCAAACTTTCTCAATATAAAATGTTAGCATAATAAGTTAAGGCAACCATTTCAGTCATAAGGAAAGTATCAATCGCTGCCAAGGAACGTGGCTTAAAATACAATGGACTCTGTTATTTTCTGGAACTACTGTATCTCTTTATTCTGTCTAAGAGTATACTCCTCCTAGCCTTCACCTACAGCCTGTCATGTCAATAAGAAAGAGGGGAATGAAAGCTACGAATATTCTTATCTCAAGGTAGAAAAGAAAGTTCGTTGTTAAATCTCATATATCTTAATCTTTTTTTTGTGAGCCTATAAGCAAATTACAGTATTTGTTAGAGTAATGGTAAACATAGAACCTTATTTTTCACTAAACCAAGTCTCATCGCTCTACAAATACACTTAAAACGTCGTTGAGAATGACACAATGTCACATTTTCACACATTATTTCTATTAATAAGAATCATGCAATAGGGATTTTTTTTAAATTAGCCCTGTTTGAATCTTAAATACATACGATTTTAAAGTTATTTATTTTATCAATACTAATATCAGGCCCTATGGTGTAGTGCCCAGTACACCTGGCTACGAACTATGGGGTGCCGGGTTTGATTCCCGGTTGGAAACTTAGGTATTTTTTCCTTAGAGGGTATTATCCCAACGGTCACCAAGCGTTGGTAGATTATATTTAGCCTAGCGTTAAGAATCCCACTAGCACCATATCTTCATATTCACTATCATCAATTCATCTCATTGCAGGTACGTGTAGACTCACATTGCGTGTAGACAAACTCCTATGGTGTACCATATGCAATACTCTGTACCACCAGAGCGGCTAATAGTCTACATACATGCAACCGAACTGGATATCATGTCTTTCATGATCAGGTAATGCCATAGCAAAATAGATTTACAAAATTACTTTTTCAGATCATCTTTGCGTTCAAATGAAAATTGAAAAATCTTTTAGTATTTTTTATTAATGTAATAAATGTTTATTGCTATTGAGATCGAACTGAATCCTGGCAAAATACTACATTTAGAAATAAAGCCAAAGATTAAATTAGTTAAAATATGAAAATCAAAACTTACTCAATTTAGTTCACATTTTATTTTGACTCTCCAAGCTCGAATACTACCAGTTCAAGCTTTTTATTTATTTAAATTAATTAGGTGCTACTTATAGGGTGGTTTAGCGGTAATTTTGTTTTTTGCCACTTCATCTTATTACTGATCAAGGTCAATTTTTAATAATATTAATTACCCGCCTCGGTGGCGTAGTTGCTAACACGCCAGTCGTGTTGAGCCAGACCACCGAGGACGGGGAGATCGAGGTTCGAATCTCAGTCGGGTGAACTAGGGGTGGTTTTTCCTAGATGGTTTTCCACTCTCCCTCCACGCAAATGCAGGTTCACTTCCTCTATTCAATCTTCCCAATTTCTAATCAATTAGCGTAATTAGTACTTAAGTGTATAACCCGAACGGGTAGTAAGACGTGGTGCTAAATAATAATAATAATAATAATAATAAAAAAATAATAGCAATTGGTTGGGGGTGGAAAAGGTAATTTTTAAAGGAACTATATCCAAATTTACTGGGAAGCAGATTGGTAGATCATATAGTCACCCGTACTAGGATTTCAACCCTGAGCTCCTTGTTACCAATAAACCACATTATATTATGTTTACATTTAGTTATGTGCCCACTGTTGGGATAATACTCGTCTTTGAATCCAAGAAGAGTGGAAAACTATTTAGTAACAACCATCTCTGATCACCCAACCGGTATTTAAACCCAAACCTCCCCATCCATGACAAACCAGACGACACATTACTTATATTTTTAGTTGAATGTCAAAGCTTATTGTCAATTAAGCACTAATGGTCCGTTTTGTAATAATTTAAACATATTAGAGGCTAGAACGATTTGGTTGTGTATAAAACGATGGGATAGCCGAGGATATTCACAAAATGATTAGGGTTGGTGGTACAATTTATAAATAATGTACAACCAATCGTGGGTAAGAAAGCGTAGGAAACCATTTAACTGAAACCACCCTTTGAACACCAGACTTAGATTTGAACTCAGATCTTCTCGTCATTGGCAATCAAGTCTATAGCGACCTGCCTCGGTGTCCGTGTGGTCTAACGTGCTAACCTCGCAGTGGACAAGACTGCCGATGATGGGGATGTAGAGATTCGAATCTCGTTTGAGTGTACTGAGGAAGGTTTTTACAGAATGGTTTTTCACTCTCCCTCTGCTCAAATGTCTGTACACTTCCTATAAATATAATCTTCATAATACCTAAGGCCATTAGTGCTTAGTACATATGCGTATAACTCGACGTGACGTAGTGCTTATATATATATATATATAGCGAGAGCAAGTCCCTATACAATGTGACTAATTAAGTGGGTGTTTAAATAATTAATTGTGTCGATAATCTTTACAACTATAAACGGTGAACTGGCGGTCTAGTGGTAAGGTGTCGAACTTCTGTGCTGGGGTGAACCCTTCCTTCACCTCTGACAAAACGTGTATTAATCACAACTTGTGAATGTGAGGAGTGCCAGGCCTCCACCGTGGTTCGGATCCCACGTTAAACTGTAGGTCCTTCATTTCACCTCACAATCACCCTACCATTACACATTAGCGTGTCTACAACCCGAACGGTTAGTAGGCCTAAGACGCGGTGATAACAATAATTTATAACTATATATATATATATATATATATATATATATAAATCGTTCTTAGTCCACTGTACTATTGACCCGAGGTCTTACTGTGTATGTAAACACTATGGCGTCTCCCGGAATCCGACGACCACCTCATAGACAGAGAGCTAAAGGAGGAGAGGGAGTAGGAGGTGGCACTATCATTTCCCCCTCCCATACCATTAGATTCCTCGACGGAGATGCGCACTCAGGTCACAAGGTCACGCGTGACCTCATCGTCTAATGGGGCAGAGAACACACCTCCCCTTCTACGGACAATACCTGGTCGTTATTACTACAGTACTTGTTTGCTGCACCTTGATTTTCAGGTGCAACCATTACCCTAGACTTAATAAACGTTTGAAACAAGTCTGGACAACAGTTTCTTATACAAACTACCACTTTATGCAAGTCAAATTTTTAATACTTTAATAGCCCGCTTCGGTGACAATATGGTCTAAAGCGTCACTCAGACAATATACTAGACTGTAAATGAAAGATATATCAGGATATTGAATCCTGGTCAGGTGTAACTAGGGTGCTTTTTCCTAAACTTTTTTACTCTCTTTCCATGTAAAGGTGGATACACTTCATATTAAATGAACCTTCCTCATCTCTGGCTCATTAGCGCAATTAGTACATAAGCGTATAACAATAACGGGTAGATTATATGGTACTATAAACAAACTAAAATGAATTTTAGGAAGATGAATGAAGCAGATCTGAATAAACTTGGTCTACAAGCTGCTACTTCATGAAAGTAAAGTTTTTTAAAATATAAATAAAAATTAAATATCTTGGGGCAATTATTTTCTATGGGCCACTAATGAAAAAAAGAATATTTTTAATTTCTTAACTTACCAATATGGATAATAAAGGCCTGGACAACATCTTTTTTACAAGAAACAAATTCACCAAAGTAAGATTTTAAATTAATTTATCAAGATGAATAATTAAACTAGGGCGACAAATCTTTTTATATACAGGCAATTCCATCATGAAAATTAAATATGAATTTTAAGTGTTGATTTCAATGAAACAGGACTGGAAAAATTCTTTACACAGGATGATACTTCACGAGATTCTTATTTACAATGTTTTTATCAAGATGAATTTCATTACAAAAAAGGAAAGTATATAAGTACGACTCACAATTAAACATTCTCTATTTTTTTTAACAGGAGTATTTTACTATCACCCTTAAAATCAATTCAATAGGTAGCCCCAAGACTTACACCTTAAAAGATTTCTAAAAAATAAATAAACAGTTTTCAGAACAGTAGTTTATCACTGTGATGATAGATGTTCCATTAGCACTAAATAGTATCTTTATTGGCAAACCGGATTCAGACAAAAGACACTCAGGTCAATAAACAAATGCACTACCAAATGGCCTATGGTGTCAACATTAAATTAAAATAAAGTTTCACCAACTTTGGTGGCCACATAGAATAACTCATCACTCTCTCAAAACACTAGACTTCCGATAACAGGAAGATTGAGGTTCGAACATAGGTCGGGTGAACTGAGGTTGGATTTTCCAAAATAGTTTTCCACCAAACCTCCACGCAAACGTGGGTACACTTCCGCTAAATATAGCCTTACTGATCCCTAAAACCATTTGCTTAATTAGTACACAAACGTATAGCCCAAACGGTTAAATAGAGACAGTGCTAAGAAAACTACTATTACTATTAATACACTAATAAAATAACAGCATTTGTTTAATCAATATATTTACTTATCCTATAAACAGACATAAAATATAAATATTTATAAATTTAAATTAATATTTATAATATTATATGTATGATTTTGATCTATATCAATTTAGTGCACTAAATATATTTAGTAATATTGTAACACAATACCGGTAGGTAATTAATTGCTTTAAAAAGCCAAGAAGTCGTTGGAATCATGTTGTTTTATGTTTATATCAGGTTTAGAACTAATCTAAACAATTATCAATTATAAAAATGTATCTATGAAGTAGTAATAAAGGTAAATATGTTAATTAATTTTAACTTTAGATCATATTATCTATTTGTATATAATTATGCTTGGATATTAAAACAAAACTAAAAAAATTTGGCTTTTTTAATTGAAATAAACTACCATCGTAAGAAATAATATGTTCTCTGCAAATAAGGAAAGAGCAAATTTGGCAGGAAAAACGTTACATCATTTGCTTTATTTGGCTACTACGATAAAATGATGATGATTCTAAATCCTGAGCCATAGAGTGAATCCTCTTTGTGTCCTGAAGCGTTGTGAAAATAGTTAATAAGAGCTGCTTATCGGTAAACGCGGTTCAAGCCAATTTTCAACCACCACTTATCTATTTGAAATATGTAGAATTCATCTGGTACGGGGATGATGAAAAAAAAAAAAGAGATTTTTGTTGGGATATGAAAGAAGAAAAAAGAAAAATAATTCGATTCCACTAGAAACGACGAGTAAAAGGATTTGTGGACCGCAGAAGAGCAATAAATAATTTCCGTCAGTAATTAGGAAAGTAGTAGGTATAGTGATGGAAAAAAAATATGGGTGGTATGAAGAGAAAAAAAAAATCATATTTTGATTGAGAAGAGCAAGAGATGAAAGCCTAAATAAAAAAGAGGGGTTGAACAAGAATGAGGCACCGGAAAAAAAAAATTGGCAGAAAATATAATTTTCGGTTTTGTGAGTTTCGTTCTTCTGCCTATTACGGCTACCAATTGTACTGGTGAAAATTGAATTCTCCACCCTTTCTTTATCTACATTCAGTAAGTCTTTCTTTCTTTCTCTCTTTCTCTTACCTCCTTCCTCGCTTCAATCATCACCCTTTTGTCTGAAGTGAACCTGAAGTTCTTACAAGATGTCTGGTAAAATACACCAATATTTCCCGCTCTTGTTGAAACTCTACAACATTGTTTGAAACTTTATCTCGTCTTGAAATGGAGCGGTTCTTTAGTGTAGCTGCTTCTTTCAGAAAGTTTAAAAAGGTGGCTAGCAATTAATTTTAGGGAAAAAAAAAGTTCCATTAGTATCTAAACATTAGATCAGTTTGCTTACTAACTTCGTTTATCTAAAACACTATCATGTATATATATATATATATATAAAGATTTATTTAAACCATAGATTTGTTAAGTGCATCGCGTTAAAATACAGATACGGATTTTCTACATAGTTACACTGAATAGATTGGGACGAGTAAGGTAGAGACTTAAAGGGAACTTTAATTTATTTGTTTGTAGAGTGAATGGAAAACATATGATCTAGCACGATATTTTATCGGATTGAATGAGACTTGAACTAGGATCTTTCTGTCCTCACTAAACCAGACTAGACGTGACTGATGGACTGGTGAATTTGTCTAATTGCTTGCTAATATGGTTACAAATATGATATTTTATATACGATTTAAAGTTTCTATCATTTAAGAAACAAATGAGTACTACATATTTAACAAATTTTAAAGTTTATTCTAGAAAGATACTACACACACATAATAAATGGTACGACACAATGCCACTAACTTTCTCGTATTGTGTGTTATAACTTAGAAGAAAATGTTCAAATTTGGTTTTCAGTAAACTAACATTAAGTAGGTTTTACTAATAAAAACAAATACATCATAATAAACAAGACAATAAAACTCTTGATTTATAGACTTTTACCAAATATTTCAAATATTTTTAAGAATTAATTTCAAATTTTCAAACTAGCAATAAGTTATATTTTGTAAACTACCCTAAAATCATTTGTAGGCTTAAAAAATAAAAACTTATTTTATTTAATCATTTGTAAGCAGTAATCTACCCATAAAAGAGATTTTAACCTAGAAAAATAGTAGTGTTATTTTTCATGTCAAACACTCCCGAGATATCCATTTGAAATCAAATCGATAAGGTCATTTGTAAAATATTTCAAGTTTTTGAAAAATCAGTCATCAGTACACTAGCCATAAATGAATTTTTACTCCAAAATAAAATATATTGTGTTATTTGATATATTACATGACCCAAAGATATGCATTTAAACAAAATTACTATAGATATCTTCAAAATATTTTGACAGTTAAAAATGTTCCTTTTTGTAAACTACCCTTTACCGAATTTTTGCCAAAAAACTAATGATACAATGCTATAGGACATGTAAAACAAATATTAGATTTGCATTTTAATCAAACTCAAATCCAAGAAAATTTTGAATTAAAAACTCACTTATAATAATTAAGTTACCCTTAATTAGAGAGTTAGGCTAAATTTTTTTAAAAAAGTAGCCCTATCAAATTTAGGTATAAAGTCTGAACAAAATCCATTTAGCACTTCAGATGATGGACAGGGACAGGCAGACAGACAGGCCTAAAGACAGACAGAAATGTAAAAATCTACATTTTTGGGTTCGTGTTTACATATGATATTGATATGAGAAAGTATCTAGGTAGAAGGTAGTTTTATAAATATTTTAACTAAAAGGCACTTAAGGCATCTCTGACATCACAGTTGAAAACATAGTATTTCATTTGCTAGCAAATGTACAGTAGAGGGACTGAATTGGTGGTAATTAGTAGGCCTACGTTTTGGTAATCACCCGGTCAGCTAATGTACAAGTTTTGCGGGTTTCTATTTCATGTACGGCTCAATGAAAACAATAACGAATGAACCAGGGTTGAGTCGGACTTATATCAATTATCTAATTCAGGAACAGCCATGTCCGATCCGTATTTAGTTCCCCTTCTACCCAGCAACGTCCAACCAATTTGGACTCTCATAAACAAAAGTAAAAAGTATTATTATTATTCATCACGTCTTATTTGAGATGTACACACACATTAGTTCCATAACCATATGGAGGAGTAATTATATTTATCACCTTTAGACATTTTTCAAATTATTTAACACCGCTTCTCATCACATGCTCGGGCTATACGCTTATGTACTAATTACGCTAATGATTTTAGAAATTAGGGAGATTATACTTATATGAAGTGTACCCGCAATTGAGTGGAAAATTAATTAGGAAAAAACCACCCTCACTATACCCAACCTAGATCTACCCTCCATATCTCCCTCATTGGCAGTCAAATATGCTATGAGAGTAGCGCGATAGACCACACAGCCACCGAGATTTTTTTTTCAGATGTTGAAATTTATTTTAAAATTACCATAAGTAAGAAAATTTATGGAGGATAACTTTGATTGGCATAATTTACTGACATAATTTTCACAAATAATAGAGTATTTAAAACTTAATTAAATTCTACAGGTATTCATATTATTATTTATTTTTGGACAAATCTTGTTTTGGCATAAAATAGTATTCTTAACAAATACATACAAAATCGTATCTTAAAGGTTTACTATTATTGCTTTAGATATTATACTAATAAAGTAGGAGTGACCGGGTAGAATCATAATATAAATTTACAAGTAAATTCGTTGACGGTTTTAGGGAACCATTTATAAAAAAAACTCAGCAAACCCAATAGATATTCGACCCCAAATTTCTCTGTCAATAGGAGTACATTATGACACTAGAATAATTCAAAATACCATACAACCACTCATGTTGACTATATGTTTACATATATTTGTGTTTGTTACTTTTTTTGTCATTAATTTAAATTAGTTGAAAAATGGTGCCTGGACACGGGAATCAAACCCCTGTCCTTTGTGTTAGCATGCTAATATTCTACCACTTAGCTATCGAGGATTCTTCCAATGCTCAGGGTGAATCTTCACTCATCGCTTAAGGCTTAGCTCTAATTACATTATTGATTCTTGTATTGTATTTTTAAGAGCATAAAACCCTCCCGTGTCACCGATTACTATGTTACTGTGGATTCACACACTCGCAGAAAAAACTAGCACAGAACAGAAACTTGGTCACGTGACAAGCTCTAAGCCGATCACACGTTTTCCACCATATCGGCGCGAGCTGTTCCACTAAAGTTAAACTCATCTCTACTTCATCTGCTCTGCTAGAGATGTTCGGCACAGGAGAATCAATCAAATCTCAAAACCAACCATCTCAAATCAGTGCGCATGCGCGTTTGACAACGCATGAACTTTACAACTAGAAGCAAGCATACAGCTTCTTTGGCAGTTGTAACCAGATTTGAAATAACCCGTTGATATAAAGCGTGTGTATCGATGTATTGGATTGTGCCCCAACACAGCGTTATCATTTGAAAATATCAATCGGGAGAATTATCTAATGAGTATATGTATCCACCATAAAATAAAATATGTTGATAGTAAGATGTTTTTACTTAGCTATGCAATGCATCATAGGTCAGCATATGGCGAATGAATTTGCTGCGCCACTGAGACAGATTCTGCTTTCTAATTTTAGTTAACGTGTGAATCAAACTTTGCCTCTAGCTTAAGATATTATTTGTCGCTAATATGTAGCTGACGAGCTCCACAAGTCCATCACAGACTCAGCCTTAAGTTATGAGCAAGGAACGAAACTGAGCATGAGAAAAATCCTTAATATCTCAGAGGTAGAATATTGTAGTGCTAAGCTTAAGTCCTGGGTTTGACTCTCGAGTCCATGTGTCTTTTTTAAACTATTATAGATCAATTAAAATGGTAGCCCTCCGTACGGACATTGCTGTAATTACAATGATATACAAAGTTTATTCTAGTATCCAATCTAAATTATGTTTTGAAAATGTGTTTAATTATCTAAAATGTAATCAATTGCTTCCATATATTTAAGAGCATTCATCATAACAGGCCCAACTAAAATCTCGGCTAGCTTCTGCGTATGTTAATGTGCGCGTGAGGTATGGGAGTAATAGGGAAAATAAAACACCTACGAAATGCCAGAAATGTGTGCAGGGTATTCGTGTTTGAATGATTACTCGAAATTTTCCACGGTTACGATGGGGAAAAAGCAACAACGTTTCTTG
This sequence comes from Timema genevievae, assembly GCA_902155825.1. Classification (NCBI taxonomy): domain Eukaryota; kingdom Metazoa; phylum Arthropoda; class Insecta; order Phasmatodea; family Timematidae; genus Timema; species Timema genevievae. The sequence continues at coordinate 65,242 of CABFWO010000305.1, read as the reverse complement.
TTAATAATTACATGATGTGTCTATTTTGACAGAATAAACTTTCTGCTTTGTTCTTACTCGAGAAGCCATTCTAAAATGGTAAAAAAACTGACTTTTCAATGCTGTTTGTATTAAAATATTATTTAATATTTCAATAATGTTCAGTATTAGGACCTTTTAATAACTTTAATCACCATTAATGTTTTATCAGAAATCATCCACATGCAATAGTATTTGTGTATATCTACGATTTTTAGATGACTGTATTACAGAGTTTATGGGAATGTGATGAATGCTTTTTAGGAAGTAATAAGACTTGAAATTAGGTCTTATAATATTATTTGGATTTAATCAATGGATGAAATCAGTGGAAATTCATTTAAAATAATTATGAAAAGATTTTGCAATTAATTGATTAAAATTATTAAAAGAATGATCAGTTTTAAGACTTTTTTAAAAATAAATTGTACGGAGATCTGCATGGACTTTCTCGCTCTATTGTTTAAAAATGGAGATATTTACTCAAAAGAAAAAACAAAAAAATAACATTTACTTTTTGAGAGACTTACTTATATTTAATTACTCTATGGCCTTGGAGAATTATTGCGTTACAACTTAAGTAGTATCTTTTTACAACTAAAGATAAGAAAATTGTATTAAGAAATTTGCCAATAACCCAGAAATTTTTGGTTTTATAGAAATATATTTCATGTAAAGATTTTTATTTTTATTAGTAACACAATCTTACTAGGAAAAGTTATCTAGTATCTCAAATAGTTTTGAAGATACGGAAATTTTCGCTTCTGTAAAGTAACCTAAATTCATTTTTATGGGAAAATGAAAATAGGCAGTATATTTATAATCTTAATCAAAACCTAGATACACACTTTAATCAAAATAATTAGAATATATTTTGAGAAAATCGTTTTTTTCTCCTTTCGCCCTTTACTAAACCAATTTTAATTTTAAGTTTAAACAGATATATATATACAGATGGCAGTGTAAAGAACACCTCTTAGGGTTCGGGGGGTCGTGAGACGTTAACATCCATCAACACAACAGTTTAGATTTTATGGTCGCAATACTTTACCTTTAGTTTTCGAAAAGTTAAAAAATATTATTATTTGCGTATAGCTTGAAAGCTATTGGTTTTATAAAAATATGCATCGAATAAAATATTTGTAATATAAATAGACCTACATATTTGAAATGATAAGTAATTTCATATCTCTAATAGTTTCGGAAATATAATAAAAGTTATAATTTACGCATCAGGTTGGAACCCTTAAAGTCATTTTTCCGAAATATTGAGTGTAGCCATTTTGTTTGGAATATTTATAAATGTTTAGAAATGAAATTTAATCTAAATCATTAGAACCGATTTTGAGAAAATCAACTTTTTCTCTTTTTACCCCTCTGTAAACTAGCCTTAATTTTAAGGTTAGATACCAAATTCCAAAAACACCTCTGGTCAACCCTATGAAAACCCTAGAGACCAAGTTTTAGCCCAATCGATATAATAGTTTAGGCTCTACTCCAAGCTACAGACAGACAGACAAACAGATGAACATTCAAAAACCACTTTTTCGGATTAGGGGTGTGTCATGAAACGTTGAGATTCATCAAAATCTATAGTTCAATTTTTTGAAGATCACAATACTTTCTCCCTGTAAGATAGCGAGAAAGTAAAAATTTGAATAATGAATGGCGAATAAAAAACAATTTTAACATCCAATAGAAAAATGAATAAACAATGTTTAAATGTCAATAAAAACGGACCAATGATGACATTTTAAGAATTTAAATATAATATTATCACTCTTATCGCGTGGAAAAGATCACTATCACATATATCAAGGTTTTCTTGTGAAGGGAACACTAGGTTTAGTATTCAAACAATGTGGATACACTTCCTATTAATTCTACCTTTATCATGACTACCTTGTAAATATGAGTATATTTCTTATAGTTTGTAAAGAGAAGCACAGAACAAAATTAATACATATAAAACCAGCTTCGGTGGACGCGTTGTCTAATGTACGTCTCTCGCAGTAAATTAAACTATCCATGACTGGGAGATTAAGCTTTGAATCTCAATCGGGTCTACTGAGGATGGTTTTAACAAAATGGTTTTACACTTTTCTTCCACGCAAATTCGGATAAACTTCCTATAATCTTAACCCTTATAATCCATAAAATCATGAGTGTAATTAGTGTATAAGCGTATAACCCAAAAGGGTAGTAGGACGCGGTGCTAAAAGAGAGAAATACATTTAGTAATCATAAGATGTGTAACTCAAAACTTTATAATGGTAGACATACATATATATGTTAATAAATAAATAAATAAATATATATGTATGCTAATAAATAAATAAATATATATAATAGATTTGCTAACCCTAATAAAAGCGAGTGACCCTTTTGCTAGCCCAGTTCTAAGCCCCAATAGCCTAGTAAAAAAATCTACTAAAGTTGCCAGTAATACCACAAACATGCTAGTATGTGGAATATTTTGGTATTTAGTAAAACAAGTGCTTAGCGGGCAGCCACTTTTGTCAAAGAATGTACACTTACAGCCAAAGGATGCGGGAGTCACCCCTAGACAATATTGTTCGCTGACAGCCCCATGTCCATCTGTCTTGTTCTCGTGCTGATAGATGATCATTGCCAACCAGAAATGTCGATATATACAGACAGGATTCTTCCTTCATTCTAACGGAAACAATGCCATTTCTTTTGCCTTTTCCTCTATTTTTTTTCCCCTCACACTTTCTCAGTTCTATTTTTTTTTATTTCTTCTTCAGGATTGATTTCTTCTCGATTTGAAGATTCCCACTGCTGCTAATGTTCTGGCTCTGATTCAATAATTTCGTTCCGAGGTCGTAAAGAAGATAACCTTTTCTCCCCGCTTAAAAATTTGTTCTACATAGTAGAGAAATAAAACTATCTGGTTTATTTTTTCAAAATTTGAGCTAATATTATCAAAGTACACAAGTTGGGTGGTTTTAAAACACATGTAAACAAGTCTTTGACCCAATTTGAACTTTTTGTCCAAATGATAGCTTTAAAGATATCATTGAGGATAAGAAATATTTTTTAAAATTATTTAAAGCATTTTATCAATATTAAGAACTAATCATTAATGTTAACAAATCATTAAATAAATCTGAAATATAAATAATACTTGTTAAAGTTAAGTTGGTTTTCATCTTGATTTGGTATCAAAATTAACATTTTGTTTTTTTACAAAAATAATAATTTGGAATTAGCACTATAGTGGCATTTAAAATATTTATTTGTTTAAATAAAAGTATACATTCATATACTTTATATTTATTTATGAGTAAACTATATTATTTTCAATACGAAATGAAGGAAAACATTGATAGTAAAAATATACTTAGCGTAAATCTTCAAACGTAAATGTTTTTAAACTTGGTTAAATATTCAATTCATAATTTAAAAGAACCCCTAGAGTCTACACAATTAATTTGCGTAGTATAAATTATTTAGCTGTAAAATTAAATTAATGTTTAAAAAATCTAATAAATAATATATAAACACCAATGTCGTTGATATTGATTCTAATTTTTATAAATGATTTTATCTGTTTATGATTATTTGTTTAAATAATGATTGTATTTATAACATAATGATCCCATATTTTTCTTGAATGAACTAGATATCCGGTTATCTACATATATCTGATTTGGAATTAAATAATGTTTTTAAATATGAACAATGATTGCTTCATTGGATTTTAATATATAAGGAAAATTATACTAACTTACACTTCAAAGATAAATAACAATTCCTAGAACCACAAATAATAATAGTAATAATAATATTAATGGCGAGGCTGGGCTATATCAATCTGTAGTCCATTTTGTGGAAAGACAAGCTAGTACTAATTCACAATTTTCCAGGGGACGCCTGAATGTACTAATCGTCTAATCGTACATCCATTCTGTGGAGACTCTTTCCATGTCCTGATGAGGTGAGTGATGATGGTATTGAATATGAAGGATCTAAAATAGTACTCAAGTTAAAATAACCAAACCTTGGTGACCAAGGTAATTATTACCCTTTTGGGAAAAATAATCCCTCGATACTGGCAGGGAGACGAACTCAGGACTTGTATGTCAGCATCCAGGACTTTTAGGTCAGCAGGCTCCATACCATCATACAAAGATTCTGGTTAGAGCCCAAACTAAACCAAGGAAAACGTTTTGCGTATCGAGAAACATCATTTGAGCTAAACCTGTTTTCTGAATTGGGATATAAGGTTGTCTTCTTAAACATATAGTTTTCTGCGTGAGTGCTTATTGGTATTTCCAAGGAGAAACAAAAAGAATATATTTTACTTTAATAAAATCTAAGGGTGCGTCACTTTTTCACAGGAAATGGTCACGCTGGTTCCAGAAACCTACACTCCCATTAGGAGTAACCACTGAATTCAGAGTTGGTTTTGNTATATATATATATATATATATATATATATATATATATATATACATAAAACCAAAATCAAAATTTTATCAGCCATCATAATTTTAAGGTTTTCTGATAAATTAAATAAAATATAATTTTCTAAAATAATATTAGGCTGGTTATGTCAATTTAAGAAATAATCCTATTTTAGATTTTTTTCAATTTCACTAAAGAGTACATCTTTTATCTAATAAACCTAGTTAAAATTTTTATCTAGCTTATATATACTTATTTTAAATTGCCATAATAGTGTGTGTGGGGGGAGGGGGAGCGTGACTCATTTAGTTGAATTTATCGGTGACGGAAAAGTCAGAGCATGTGTCCCAGCCAAGTTTAATTATGGTGGGATTTTATGATGTTGTTTACCATCTTCCCTCAAAAATGCCCGTAGATATAGTCCAAATAATACCCTTTTACCCAAACCACCACCATAAACCCTGAATTAAAATTGCGTAGATCCCATATTGGTAGCAGGATAGGGTGAAAAGAATTAAAATTATAAAACACTCTCATTTATGACTGTATTCTTTATTTTTTTTAATTATTAGAGTCAAATAACCTCTTTTTTTTTAGTTGAATGGTTTTTGCTTGGTACCCTATTGTTTGAGTATCGAATGACTCTATACAACTGATGGAACACGGTAATTGAATAATTCATTTCATAAAATATCATTTTTCCACTTTTTAACAAAGATCATTTTTTTACATTTTTGAATGCTGATATATGTATAAATATATAAAATGTATATATTTATATATATTTTATGTAAGTATATATAAATAATTTATATATAGGCCTACATAAATAAGTTTTTTTGCGTAGTGTCTTACTATCCTTTATATATATATAT
>CABFWO010000305.1:42932-59265 GCA_902155825.1 Timema genevievae | reverse complement strand
ATATATATATAATTTTTTTTTTTTGCATCACGTATTACTACCCTTTCAGTTTATACCCACAAGTACTAATTACGCTAATGGTTTCAGGGATGATGAATGTTATTCTTAGAGAAAGTGTACCCACATTTGCGTGAAGGAACAGTGGGAAACCATTTTAGAAAATACCTCTCAGTACACCCAACCGGGATTTGAAACTCGAGCTCCCCGTCATCGGCAGTTTAGTCTACTTAGAATTTAGCACCATATGCTAAGCGGCCACCAAAGTGGGTTGATATTGCTATAGAACAAACATTATTATTTCTTAGGAAAATTACATTATAATGAGATTTCTATGTTTTAAATTTTTTAGCATTCCTTTATAAAGACAGAGCAATAGTATCCAACATATATTATTATCTTCTTTAAAATTTAAATCTGTATTTTAATGGCCTTTTTAAAATGAACGATTCAAATTGGGTATAAATTCTTAGTTGTTTGTTCGATCGAAAGTGATAAAGAGGATCCATATACATTCAGAAAGAGAGAGAACATACCAGAATCATAAGCTAATTAAAGCCCCTTACAAAATATACTGTTAAAATGTATTTATATTACAGAATCTCCCATGTAGGTTAGACCAATCAAAACATAAGTAGTGTAGAACTTACATATTGGCTGAACTACATACGTGGGATGGATTATCAAACATTCCATCGTACTAACACAGCACACATTCCTATAATGACGGGTTTGGAAGGGGCAAGGGGGTAGTAACAATCTGGTTTGTACTAGTGGCTGGGAGATAGCCTAGCTTTGTACAGCATCCCTTATCTTGTGGTCACAACAACTCACCCTTTCCTTCTCCGAGTCACCCTCTTGCCCAACATAGCCCCTTGGGCAAATATAAACCTTCACGTACTCAACAGACAGGAAATGGGCAACACGGAAATGGAGAGAGAAAGAGTTGGTGAGGGGAGGAATAGGGTGTGGGTGGGAAGAAAAGAAACCATCGAGATTAGGTGGAGGAATAGAAAACGCATTACTGAGACTAAACTTCCCCTACTCCCCCTTCTAGTAATTCTACTGCTCCAACCCCTCTATTTCCACATAGTATAACCGTTTATGCGGAAACACCGTCTTTTGGACCTATTTCTTAGAGAAAGCCAAAGTAATTCTCCTCCCTCTTTTCAGTTATCGCGCCTCTTGAATAGGCCATTAGCGACGGAGGAGGGGGTGTATTTTTTATAGGGGGGGATTGGGGCCCGAACGGATTTAACAAGTATAGCTAGACTGTAAGATATTATTGTGCCACATAACATATTGAACTATTTTCAGACGCCTTATTTATTTAACTTAAAAGGGGTTGAATTTACCCTAAATTGAATCCAAATCTTTATTTTACTGACGAATCCCTAGAATATAATCCCAATCTTCATTTTACCTGAGAGTACTTAGAAAAAATTATTTTATCGTTGAATGTTTTAAGTTTTATTATATTAAATTGTTAAATTAATTTAATGGAATATCATCTGGATGTGTTCTAAAATAGTTATAATTTCATAAAAGTTAGTAAATATTCATTGGTAATTAATTAATTAGTGGATGAAATTTAGTTCATGTCACAACAATGTTGATTCTTCAGAGTCATGAAGAAAAATAAGGCTCGGTTGAGAAAACAAAACTCTTGCATTTACATAATAACATTTGGCTTCAGTAAAACTACATACCATACAGTGTATATAATTTTCCAGGACTTGGCCTCTTCTTTCTTATCACTTTGAACATCTAAATTAATAATTTTATTTATTTAAGAGTTTAAAAAAGATCAATAAAGAATAACATCCTTTTAATTTGCCAGAAGATGGCAGAACCAAATTTTATTAAAAACATTTTCCAATATCACTTATTCTAAAACAATTCATTAAAAAAATCTAATAGTAAAGCAAAGATAAGCAAAACCACCTTGCATCTTCCAAAATCAAGACATGTTCTTAGGAAACTAGTTAAACAAACAGTATTAATAATAATAAATACATTTTTTCATTTAATATATTTGAGGAATTTAACTTATACTCTCTAAACTGACTTAACTAAACTTATTTTTTACACCCATCAATATATCCAGCATGTAGCCTGGGTCAGTTTAAACCAAACTTATTAACTATATTAGATCTAAAACAGACACAGTATCCACCCAGCCCCCAGCGGTTAATTCATCACTTATAAAAGGGAAACCCATATTACCATTGATAAATTTTTCGATCAAGCCCGTAATCGAGCCTAAGTTCATAATAGATAGACATGCTACCGACTGATCTAAGGTAGCTGAAAATATTTTATTTAAAAAAAATTAACGATAAAATTATATAAAAAAGCTTAAAATAAAATGTGTCATGCTTAAATCCACTACAAATTTTAAGCTGCTTCTTCCAAATAAAACAAGAACTATTCTTAACCAATCAATCATTCAGTTCAACAGCATTTGTCATTATATAGATGGAATCTGTGGCTAATATAAATGGCTTCAATGATGTTTTAATGAAGCAATATATATTTATTCACGCATTAGTAGAGTTGTTATAGTTTACAACTACTGTAACGACGTATTGATCTAGAGTTGAATATTTTACTAATAATTTCGTTCAGTAAGTGTTATTCTATTAAACCTACTCACCTACGACCGTATTTGATTCATATTATTAAATTTAAATTCGTGCTAACTATAAAATCATGAAAGTATATTTATGTAATTAGCAAAATATTTAGCTTTTGTCTACTTCTAAGAAATAAAAAATCTAGATCATATATTCTAGATGAACATTCTTTGAAATATTCAACTAGATTAAAATTTTTTAAAAATCCAACCATCCAAAAGATAAGCTGTTAATGTTATTTATGCTAGCTTGATAAAAATCAAAGAAACAAATTTCAATGGCAAGATACTTTGATATCGTCTCTTATAACGAGAGAGAAACTCCAGAACGAATATTCATCCTAGGCGTTCACCGATTGAACGAATCACAAACGTAGCCCTTTCCTTTTTAATCATTTGTTTCTTTCACAGAGCATGGTCAACTGTCTGCAAGGGTGCTTGGGTGATCAATCCCCTTCAGAGCAGTCCCAGCTGTGGACTCTGATTGGTTCGTATCTATCGGACCGTGGCCCAGGAAGGGTGAGCAGTGCACTTATCAAGACAAGTTCCTCCGTGTGGCGTTACCATTTGTTACACGATTCACGTCCCTTCTTTGGCAGATGGCAGTAGTGTGCCATGAACAAAAGAGACTTCAAAAGGATGTGTAGAAGGGTGTAAACAGCCATGAGTCTATTCCAAATAGGACAGGGCTTAGACAAAAAAAGAAGTCTGGACATTTTTTTCACATCCAAGTGCTGCTAAAGAATTTTTAAGTTAATTATAAAGCTATATTTAGTTTCAATCCAAGATTACTAAGCTTCTAAGTTCATCGACCTCATAATGGTCATATGGATTTTATCAATTACCTCCATCCAATTTATCTGGATTAAGTCAGGTCAATAAATATCACTTATTAATTCACATATATTAATAATCACTCAAATGGCTTGGTCAAATATCTTTCTATTGATATTAGTGGGTAAGATTCATTTTGTAAGTAAACATCAGAATGTCTTCATTTAATTGACAGCTAAGGCGTCCCTTTTCAACACTATAATATCCTAACATTATATTTTTTGTCAACTATAAACCTGTGCAATATAACTTGTGTTTGAAATATAGATAACAATATTTAAATATTTTAAATAATGACTTTGTGATAAGTAGTAACCAAATATCCTTAGCGTGTTAAGAATGTTAAACCACCTTTGACATAATTGAGATAGACCCTTTTTGGTAGCTGAGCAGTCGATGACGGGGAGATCGGAGTTTGAATCCCAGTTTGGTTTACTGAGGCTGTTTTTTCCTGAATAGCGCATCACTCTCCTTCCATGCAATAGCGGGTTGATTACCTTTGAAATGCTTCCTTCCTCATTATTAAGTAATTATAATTTTGGCGTATATCCTGAACATTATAGGTGATATATATATATATATATACATATAATGAGCCTAGGAGAGGGGGGAAAGTAAGATGGATTTTGATTATATACCTGAACTATTGACTTGATAAATTTTAATCAATTTCTAGGGCATCACTGGTTTCTCATATTTTTAAGGGGGTCAATAACGACCTAGTTTCAATATAAAATGTACTATCTGATTGACACTTTCATTACTTTTAATGTCATATATATATATATATTGCTAGATTCCACATCCTTAAGTTTGATCCCTGCAAGGTCATGATGACGTATAGCACAAGTTCGTAAGTTAGGAAAGAATTAGCAATGGTTCAGGAAGAATGAGTTGTTCCTGATTTCCATGATTAGCGAAACGTGTTTCAGGTTGGCAGGGATTCGATTCCAGCTTAGATCTAATCAGTGGGCATGTGGACTAAACATCAAGCTCGTCTAGTCTTACTATCTGGTTACGTGGAGGTTGAACTCTCATCTATGCCTGTTTTTCTGTGAGGGTTTTTTCTAAAAGACTTACTTTCCTCTGCACAGATGGGTGTACATTTACTCTAAATTTTACCTTCATAATCCCTACCCCATTGGTGTGGTTAAGTTCGGAAGGATTAGGAGGGTGTTAAATCATGGTTTAAATTTTTTCTATATTATATTTAAAAGATTAAAAAAAATATTAAACCTAAGTCATAAAGACAGTCGAACCGCTTAGTTATGTAAATGTACATTTTATAAGACCATCACGAATCAAAATTTATCAAATTAAATTATTTTAATATATTCAATTGTGATAAAATAACCTTATAATGAGAAAGCGAAGACTCCTGGTCTATAAGTATTGCTAAGACTGAATGTCGAAATTTACAGCAAGTGATTTTTTTTTTCTTTGCAGAAAATATTGCTCCCCTTTGTTCTTTTTAACAGGTTGTGAATTTGACGAACAGGAATACAGCGTTCAATTCAAAATAATAAAAATTCACAGGGAATATACGCTGCCTTTTATTATTTTGCTTCCCTTGCCCCTTTCTTTCATTTTGTAGATTCCCTGTTAAACGAGCTTCAATGGTTGGATTCTTTATTAGAGGTTTTTTTTCCCCTGTCGTATAAACGGATGGTAATACGGAAAACGGAGTGGAAAGGGTTAGAGGAGAGGGGGTTACAGTAAGAGTAACACAGATATTACCAAGCCAGGAAGCTAAATTACGTTATAAAATAGCCCGGTTTTTAGATGTTATGATGCGTACGGGGTTAAATAAAAAAAATCTGCTTCCTGATGTTCGCATTAACCGCTTGAATTTTAGACGCTGGGTCAAAAAAAGAAATCGGTGGAATTATTTGCATTTAACTTTTTTAAGTTTTCAAATGATTAGCCTCGTAAAATGTAAAGATGGAGGTATATTAAAAGGTTAGTGTCCTCCTTAGGGTTATTTGACTTAATAAAAGAGCCGGTTCATTCTTTTAACTGTTAGTTAGAGATTTTCTCTTCTTTTTTTTTTATAGAGATTACATTGTAAAACTGCTGATGAAAATAAGGAGTCCTATCATAGTTTGCCTATCGTCTATATTATATAGAAAGAAGCTTGCCAAGTAAATTACTAAACTTAATTTAATTTATTCGTATGCCAAGCTGCGCCTTATAAATTTGTCAATCCATACAAATTGGGTCAATCTTAAATGGTTACTAGCCGAAATAGTAGGTAGAATTTTGGGAGGAAAAAAATCTTAAAAATAAAAATAAAAATTCACTTTCAAGAATGATACAATTTTACGAAAACTTATTTAGTGTGTTATTTGATAGAAATTGCTACTATCTATTAAAGTATATATATATAGTAACATATCAGATACATTTCTTTCTACGTAAATTGAACTGTGACTTTATTTTTGATATATAAACTAAATGTCACCCTCTATGTCATTCTGTCTAAATTTTGAATCTTAGATTGTATATAGTAATGACTAATAGTATTTTAGTTCCAAATCTCTTTTATAATTTTTATTGAATCTGCTCTTTCGGAATAAAAGGATTATATAGACACACAGGACTTATAAACTAATAAAATATATTAAACTAAACACCAATTTATGATTCAGAATCGAAACTTATACCTTAAACATTGTAGTCACGATAAAAACCCAGCGAGAATATCTAGATATTTTAGTGTTTCACCTTATTCGGGTTTTCTGGATATTCAAAACTAATGATACTAATTAAAGATAAAATGAGTGGCCATTTTATATTAAAGAAAAGGTGTTTTTGATTATATAGAGAGAGTATTATAAATGATTATTAAAATAACAATCATAATCCTGATTTAAACCTTCATTCTCTTAGATTGGAGTTAAGCTCACTAGCGTTAAAATAGCATTTCTGGTTCATTTATGAAGTAATAACATATTTTATTATATTATTCTTTACAATTTTATCTATCGATTAAGTTACATTTAAATATTTTTATCCTAAATATTAATATATAGATAAATTATTGGTTTAAACCAAGGTTGATAAATTATTCTATAGCTAGTACTGATGGGTACATGGAGAAAGGAATTAATCTTATCCAGTCATATTTCATTAATGGGAAGGTTTTGGGCCAAACTTCTAAACGTGTATACCGATTATATTTTACTAAGTGAATTCTTACTTTCTTCCCACCCAATATGTACTGACATATATTTTATTTTAGAATATACAATATTCCTCCTCAACCTATTAATTTATATATTCCGATAGTTCAAAGATGTATTAAGACGATTAGAATTAAATTTAGATATTTTGGTCAATTTATTTCATAATCTTAGGTTTTATTTAAAGCTACGAATATAAGATTGTGGTCATGTATAATCCACTTAAGTAGATTAAGATAAAAACAATAAACGGAATTTAATAAATAAAACCAGGATCCAGTTTTTTATGACTTAAGTATTTTTGAAAACTGAATGATTTAATAACAGTAAACATTATAATATTGAATTCAAATTTTGGAAAAATTTACTCAAAGAGTAATAAAAATTTTGGAAAGATTACACATGAATAAATCAAACTAGTCTTTTTTCAATTGAAACTAAAATGTATACGTTTGAATAGAAACATTTCTGACAATTTTTCTTTTATATTTCAATAAATATGAACTTTTATTCGCAAATATCTGATTCAGAATAATTAATAGCTGACCCTTACCGAAGAAATATTTATAAAATAGTTGCAGTACTTCACCGGGAATATGTATTTTCCTTCCACAAACAAGAGTTAATTTGAGGCCTACATTATATTATCAGCCCACCAACTATATGATAAAAACATTGTTTCCATACTCATGAACTATTTTAACAACAACGATCCTATTCATCATAAATGCTTAAAAACCACTTAGAAATTATACAAATAAAGATATACATTAATAACTCTGACTTCAGCACGTTAACAAATTCATATATACAAAAAAATTGCAACTTTAACTAATACAATACATGATAGCCTCCCTTGGCAATTAAACTAATCTAAATTAGACTTCCTATGTTTATTTATATAAATTATATATTAGAATAATATTATGGAGAGTTAAACCGATTACCCCCATATTACTCCATTGAATTGGCCAAAAACCGGAAGCCAATATTTCCAAACAATACCGGGCTCTCAAAACCCCTATGAGGGCAATTTTTAAGAGACTCCCTGAGCAGACACTTACCTTGTTGATAGTTTTCAAAATAAGGTCTCACCCAAAGGGCTGAGTTTGTTTGGTTTTTTGTTTTGTTTTAAGTTTGCAGCAGGGAAGAAACATTTAGGAAAGATGGTAGTGATTTCATGATAACAAACCAGACACGTTTCTAGCTATATGTTTCTTCCACTTCTGCCTAGCGACACAGGTTGTTGAGAGCTGCTACATGTCAGTGCAAAATAACGAACGTGCGAACAGTCACATAGGCCACTTTAGTCTGAAGAATGGCATCCTCCACTACCCAGGAGACACCCGAGTCGGCGCACAATATTAACCATCGATGCGCCGGCGCCGATGGGGCTTATATGTAATCTCGGACACAGCAGGTAAGCGTCACACGTAACCATGGTGGCCGTATATATAGTTTCACCTGGAATAATTGACATGATTCACTCCACCGTGGATCAGCGTCCATGACAAGATGATAGATTGGAAACAGTAGAAATTAGTCAATAAGGTGTACATGAGGAGTATGGTTAAAATGGATAAGGACAAATAAATATAAGAAATAAAGATAGCTAATTTTGTAAAATATAGAAAAATTAGGACAGATAAGTGTTTGAGCTTGTAGAAAGTACTAAGGAGTATGCTTAAATGCTACATGAGATATTGGCCTTGAAAACGATCTTAAAAACGGCTAATTTGCTTAAATTTTTCTTGCTCTGTACATATCATTAAAGTCATACCTTCACCTATAGTTTAATACTATAGATATTTAAAATTTACTAACAAATAGGTTTGTAAATTTACAGCTAAACAAATAGTTTATATAATCACAGAGTACAAGGGTGGCAACATAGTAATTTGTTAAACAAGGAATTTAGTGGAATATACACCACTGATATAAGAAATAATATAAATACTAGCTCATATCTTTTCGTAACATAGTATAAGAACCAAAGTAAAATATCACTTAATAATAATATATTATAGCTCATCTGATCCCATTTAGGATATAAAATAATTTTAACAATATATATTGTTTTGCTTTCATTCTTTCATTTTATATAAGGCTTTTAGGCTATAAGAGATATGAGTTCGTCAATTTACTACCATACCTATCAAAATTCCACTTTTATGAAATATGTTTTATCCTAGACTTAATTGATCAAATTTAAAAATATATTAGTTAAATGATTATAAGACAAACCGTCTTATTTTCATTTTAGACTCGCATCAGTGGGCATGCGGAATAAGGCACCAATCTGATATAGCCTGCATTTTGGGGTGAGTGTAAGACAAAGTTTTGACTCCGGGATTTTTGTTCTAAAGTTTGTTATTCTATTAATGGTTTACCACTCTCTTTCTACCCAAATAAAATGTATACATTTTTTTCTAGAAATGTTATTTTGTCCATCCTTGTATTAATTGTGTAATTTAATGAAGATATTTCGAAAGTCTTTAAGTTTGGAATAAAATTGAGGATTATATTAAATTAGATTATTTTCTTATCATTATCATAATATTTTTCACCTCACCTTGTTTAAATAAACAATTAATATATTTATTTTAGGATTGACTTTGTAACGAAAAAAAAAAATTGCTTCCTATTTCCTCTCGTTCCTTTCGACTATGAACCTGCGTCGAATTTCTTCCCTAAGCCACACAGGAGACTAAAACTGCCTACATCATCTAATAACAACAGTGAAGAGATAATAATGAGTTGTTAAGTTTACCTTGGTATTGTTTGTAGATTTATATCCAGTTCTGAAGATGCATTCATTTAATAATGAAAGAATAATGCTATTAGATACAATTATGCCAACTTTGTTGATTTACTTTCAGAGTAGGCATATCAGTCTAGCAAAAGAGAACGGTAAGTTCGTCCTAAAGTGGCTGCAAGTTTATATGAAGCAAAATTTATGTATTTTTTTAATGTAAATATTATATAAAGCATTTTAATGCAATTTAAAACATTAACTCCATGCAAAGGGTTTATTCAAATAAATTCATCTGTAGTGATTCCACCACAGGGAATGTCAATTTTTGAATGGTTCCTAACCATCTAGAGCAAAGAGGAAGATAAGAAAAACAAAGGAAGACAAAGTGTGATTATTGTAAAATTGGAAAGGGGCAAGATACTTCTGTGTGGGGATGCGAGCCAATTTAAAAATATTAATATTGTCTTTGACACCCAATGGAATATGATTAAACTAAAGGTTCTTCGCAATATTATTCTTAGGCTAGAAATATGTTTAATCCTACAACATTAATCCATCTAATCTACTGATATAATGTTAAGTGGGCACAATATAGTTTTGGTTGCTTGGAATTATTTTCAACAAGATCTTCAAATGGGTGATATTATTAACTTTATATCTACAAACATCAAGTTAGTTTAATCTCACCTCAGAATTTCGTTAATTATTTCCGAATAAAGACAAAAAAATAGCCAGCTGGTATATAAACATGATAGTAATGAAAAATATATTTATTTACTTTTAATTGTATTTATAGGAAAACATAAAACAAAATAAATTATCAACATTATTAAATTTATAAAATAATATATCTAAGAGTTTTGTTCTATTACTTTTGTCGTTGCGATTAATGTTTTAAATTTTGGCCTGCATTTAGCTAAATTTTTCAAAATAGGGAAGAATAACACATTTTAAGAATAATTACAGTAGTCCAAACGTAAAACTCACAGTTTTTTATTTTTTCATTTGATTACAAAATAGTGTACATTATAAGAAACACTATTATATATGGTCCTGTTCCAACCTATGAATGGTTCTCCTACTGCTATTATTCATAGTGTACCTTTTTTCATCATCCCGTAGTATGCTGACACGGGTAAAAAAGGTTTTTTTTTGGGTCGTATTTTTATAATTTGTTTTAAGGGTCTTTAATCTAGATTCAGTGGTCTAATTTTTTTAAGGGTTTTACTCATGCTATTTATTGCTTACCGACTGACTAACCGGACAAATATCAGTTAATATTGGGTGTCTAGTAAGGATTACGCATCCTGGGGATTATGTCACATGATGTTTGATAGCAACTCGTATTGATGGGTAGGCGGAGAGATTTTGAGGAAATTGCTGTACATAGGATGCTTTTTATATTTCTATTCTTTCAGGGGATGTGTTTTTTTTATCTATATGGTCCAACAGTTTCTTGTAGTATCATATCGGTATAATAAATTTGTTTTTTATATTCCATATGATAGCCTATCTAAAACTTGTTTAGAGCTATTTTGAAATATTTATTGTTTAATTCTTGAGTTATCTGATTTAGACTACAACAGAATAGTGGGGGTGAGACTTCAGTTTATTTTGTTCTGGTTTGCTGGTGATGGAGACCATTGGAGTAAAATTATGTCCATGTGTACTTAATTAGTTTTCCGTAAAATTATGTCCTGCTATATATTAACGCCATTCCCTACTACATCTGTGTAAATCTACTGACAGCCCAAATCGGTACTAATAAACTATTAACGAACAATCAATATGACTTTAAGTAGGACATGTTAGATTAGAGATTTCAAAGTTAAAGTCTAAATGTGTGTTTAATAAACCAAACATGAACTTGTCCTTAATTCAATTTAGTATTTTTACTTATTTATAGTCGCATGGAGTTTCAATGTCTGAACGCATACACTAGCTCTCAATATTTATGTAAAGGGACTAACCTAATGCTTGGATTAGTTCATAATTCCACACAAACACACACAATCTCATACAATAAAACAGCCCAAATATCAATATCCCTGATTGATTACAGCCTCGAAAATCTAGGAATATTGTAATATCCGGTTCTAGTGGGAAAATATTACTCCACGTTACGTAAAACCTAATTGAGGGCAAATAACACAAGAGTACAAACGAAACAGCAAAAATTAAACCGCAATTAATTTTGGTCTTGATTAATTCCCACTTGAGGGGCTGGTTCTGGTGGATGAAAAGGAGGAAAGGGCTTGGGAAGAGTTTAGGGGCTGAGGGTGGGGGTAAACAATTGAGTTGGTGGCTTGAATGTTAGCGCATGCGTGCCAGAGTTGGCGTTTTGCTATCACACATACGTGCAGAGATCTACATCACCCTTTTGAAAAGTTTTAATGAATTCTGAAATCCTAGGCAATGTTGAATGAATAACAATGCAACGTTAAACTTCCCCTTACCCCCCCCTCATTTCTATCACATTTGCACCCCACTTTTCTTTTCTTTACTTTACATCTTCGTCCGATTACTAACGACACTTTGAATTATTTACGTGCTGTTTTGCAAACTATATTTTATTCGGTCTTTTATTTTATTTCACTTTTTTTTCTTCTTTGCCATGGCAACCAACTCATTTTAATCCCCTTTCATCCTTAGTTAACAAACTCTTGGTTTATTTCTACGTCTCGTTTCTTTTGTCTGTTTCAAAACGTGGCGACGGCAAGCAAAAAGGATATTTTGGAATTTTGTTACAAGTAAGTAGAAGTGATTGAAACCAAGATCCAATTAAAGTCTAGCTACCGTTATTCTATTCCTCACCTTCTATTCACAAACAAGAAATAATAATTAATCCAAGTTACTCAAAACCCGAGCGATACTTGAAAGATGTTTCATAAATTTACTAAATTTTTTATGGGATTAAATTAAATACTGTACTTTTGTATAATATAATAATATACTAATGGAATAATATGATTTTTTTAGGTACAAAAGTATAAAATTAACATATTTTAGCAGCGCCCGTTCATTCTATCCGCTTGAAATTACTTTAGGTTTAATTGAATTTTAAAGTTATATCACAAGCCCTCAAGCAAAATTCCAATATACGAGACTTGTGGATGTGTGTATTATATATTTAGGAATATCTTTAAATACTAATTTTGATTCTATACTTTCTCAAATAAAGAAGAAGTACTGTAATATTGCAAATTTTTGACCTTGAGTTTATGATGAGTCTTGATGTTTTATGTCCCCCCAAACCTTAAAAGCTGAGATTTTGTAATTATTTCTGTCCCAATGACCTTATATCTCTGAGCCTGGATCCAAAATCGTTTTATCTACTTTTATCAAATTTAATATTTAGGGTTTATATGGCTTTACAATGGGGCTCTTTTTTATTTTGCCAATGACCATTAAAATGGGGTAGCATTCTAGCTGTCACCGGCAGATATAGGATTAGGAATGAGGATGTAAGGTATAGAGTTGGGATACAGGGGGTAGGTGAGATGGTAGAGGAAGATAGGATTAGATGGTATGGACAAGTAATGAGGATGGGATGGGAGATAGTTTCAAGAAGATAAATGGATATGAAGTATGTTGGGAAGAGACTGAAAGAGAGACCAAGGAAGAGATGAGAGGAACAAATAACAGCAAGTGTGTTAGTAAGAGGAGGAGAATCGAAGAGAATGCAGGAGGAAGAATGGTGGAAGGACGGAGGGATATGGAGGTATTTTACTAAACAGAACCAGCCAAAGGCTCAAAACCGTTCATTGTGATGGTAGTGATGAAGATGATCAGTTAACCAATATTTTTAAATTCAAAGTTTTTAAAAATGGCTAGAACTATTTTTATTATATGTTTGGGGTGTGTTTTAACGACCAATATAAATCATATTTTGTTTTTGCAAAAAAATTTTTAAGGATATCTTAGTGATAATTGATATTTCATAAATTGATTTAATGATTTAGTTCAAAATGAGTGTCTATTAAGATTTTTACAATATACACAATTTTATTTGTTTGTTTTTAATTTAAAAATAACATTTAAAAGCAGATTATTGATGACTGATTTTGTTAAATATTGGAGTTCTTTTCAATATATTTTTAATTTAGTTTTTCAAAATTTATACTTGTTGAAAGTCTTTTTTACTTTCTCACTATCTTACAGGTTGAGAAAGTATTGTCATCGTCAAAAAAAAAATCGATCTCACGATTTTGATGAATCTCAACGTTTCATGGCCACCCGAATCCGAAAAAGTGGTTTTTGAATTTCCGTCTGTCTGTTCCTCCAACTAGAGCCTAAACTATTTTACTGTTTGGGCTAAAACTTGTTATCTAGGGTTTTCGTAGGGTTTTCCGAAGGAGTTTTGGGAATTGGATTACTAACCCTAAAATTAAGGGTAGTTTACTGAAGGGCAAAAAGAGAAAGGGTCTATTTTCTCAATATCGGCTCTAATGATTTTGATTAAATTTCACTTCTAAATATTTATAAATATTCCAAACAAAATGGCCACTTTCAATATTTCGGCAACATGAATTAAAAGACACTGGTCTGCAGGGTAAAATATCATTTTTATCATATCTCCCAAACTATTTGAGATATGAAGTTACTTATCAGTACAAATATGTAGCTATATTTATAATACACATATTTTAATCGGACCATATTTTTATAAAACCAATCACTTTTAAGCTATACGTAAATAAATGTGTTTTTTAAATTTTCAAAAACTTAAGGTAAAGTATTGCGACTGTAACAAGAAAAACTAACCTGAAATGTTGATGAATCTTGACGTCTCATGACTCCCGAACCCTTAAAAGTGGTATTTGCAATGGCATCTGTCTGTGTATCTGTTTAAACCTAAAATTAAGTGTAATTTAATAAAGGGTAAAAAAATCAATTTCCTCAAAATCGGCTATACCGATTTTGATTATAATTCGTATCTAGGTGTTAATTAAGATTATAAATAAATTGGCTATTTTCATTTTCCCATGAAAATGACTTTTAGGGTACTTTATAGAAGCTGAAATTTCCGTAGCTCCATAATTTGAGATATTAAATAACTTATCATCGCAAAATTGTAGTACTATTAAGAATAGAAACTTGTATATCAAATTTATTTTTTATAAAACCAACGGTTTTTGAGATATTGGCAAATATTTTAATACAATTTTGTGAGCTTTAATTGTAAAGAGATACTAATTAACTTTTAACGCAATAATTTTCTTGTGCCATAGAGTAATTAAATATAAGTAAGTCTCTTAAAAAGTTCGTTACTTTTCTTTAAACCTCTTAGGAGAAATGTTTGTACAACAATGATATATATCCATTTTGGACTCAATAGTCAATATTTACAATTTGTATTGGTCAAAATTTATAAATGAGGAATTTAATAGCAACGCGATGACATGAAGATGTGCAACACCTTTTAAAATGTAAAAAGAAAAATTCGGAAGACCAAATTTTAAAACGAAGTGC
The DNA here is from genome assembly GCA_902155825.1 of Timema genevievae. Lineage (NCBI taxonomy): Eukaryota > Metazoa > Arthropoda > Insecta > Phasmatodea > Timematidae > Timema > Timema genevievae. The sequence continues at coordinate 44,390 of CABFWO010000305.1, read as the reverse complement.
TGATCATTGTGGACCCAGTATTGATCTTTTTTTATTGGTCCAAACATACAAATGAATATATTAATTATTTAAAAATAAAATCATAAATTTTAAATTTAGCACTCAAAAAGTTTTACATAAGTATAGCAAACCCAAGCATAAATTGCACTAGTGTATATTATATAGTTTCACATATATTACGAGTTTATTAGTAAATATCTTCATTTTCAAACAATAAAGTGAGAACGTACATGCGGAGTTCCGTACCATTTATTGTGATAAATAATGCATTTTTTTCCTGATCAAAACCTATTTAATGGTATTCCATTAAAAATTAATAGTTATAAATTTGTTCAGATTAACTTATTAGACCTATACACAATATGAGGAAGTTCGTACGATTGTGTCCTGAAAATTTATCACCACTTATAATTAATATTGGTATGGTCAAGATTTTCCCTCACACCAATGGTGTAAGTATTCGGGAGGTAGAATAAATAATAAATGTACATCGTTTTGATGAAGGTAGGTTGTAAAATCATACAGGAAATAAAATCTTTGGCTCAAGGGGCTGCTATTTTTATTCCAATCTTGCCATCCATAATCAGCAATCCATTTTATTTCAAGAGTGTTTCCTTGGACCCAAATATTCTAAGATTCTTATTTTTTTCTAAATATATTAGAATAAAATATCTTATCTGCAGAGGTAGACACTTGAACAAAATGCAAAGTTTATCTAGTTTGCTCTGCCGACCAAGAGGATGTTGGTGTTCTTTTATTGACCCAGTGTTTTTGTAGGTAATTTTTCCTAATTATTTTCCCAGTTTCTTTTTATGAGTAGGTTTGTAAACTTACTTTAAAATATTTTATCTTCTCAACTTCATTAATTTAATTAATTACGTGTATATTTCTTAGGGGTGGTTGGCTTCTGATAAAAAGAAAATTTGATTAAGTATGAATATATTTAAGAGTGGTCATCATCAGGGCACTTCAATTTGTTGTTAGTAATATTTAGTATTACTTTAGAAAATTGACAGATCACATGACATAGAAGTACTTAAAAAGATTTAATAAGGTTTTAGTTATTTTTTATTACTGTTGAAATAATTTATTCTTATCTTAATCAGACTGTTCAGACTGTAATAAAATGTGGTTCAAATCCAAATAATTATCCAACAATAGTTAGTCGTTGTTAATCAAGAATATTATTAAGATTAACCTGTTGTATTATCACTAATGGTATTGTTATTATTATCAAATAAACACACAATTAAGAATATGTCCAAATTATAATTTATAACAGAGAACTAAGTGAATTACATCAGTAAAATAAAACATTACAAATTGTGAAAAAAATATTCCTTTGGAATGGATTAAAATAACTCCACCGGAAATGGTCACCATCGAGGAAAAGCATTTCCTGTCCTGATGTCCTTTCAGATAAAAGCAACTCGTTTTTATTAATACTATTTTTTCAAG
>CABFWO010000305.1:29539-42886 GCA_902155825.1 Timema genevievae | reverse complement strand
CTGAACGAGGCTTTTTTTTTTACTAAATGTTAGCGAAGGCCGTGTGTGTTCGTGGACTTGTTGACACGTTCTGTCAGAGGCTTCCGGGTTTAGGACGAGTAGAAACCGACAAAAGGCAAAAGGGTTGGCAGTGGGCTGGTGCCTGAACCAAAACAAGTTTTTTTTCTGTCGGCATTTTATTTGAGAATATGGGATTGGTGGAGGGGGTATAGTAGGTGATCCCCCCCCTTTTTTTTCATGTCAGACATTGTCTGTCAACCTCTACACAAACTAGCTTCTGATGATCGGAGAGTCATCACAAAGACCGGTATCTCTATCGCTTGTGTTTATCACACAAAGTCTTTCTGGTTGAGATATTTACGTTAATCGTCTGAGCTCCACACATTTATGTGTGTGAATGTGTGTGTGATACATCAGAATTACTCTTAACATTACACTTTTTTTTACATTACTATTCTGTTTGTTTGATGTGTCACAAACCTCTCTTTCATCACAATTTTGGTACACAAGGAATGTCTCAAAACGCACCCACGCTCACAGCTTTTTTTTTCACGATTATATGTATAATATCTGAAGATTAATTTTTTGCCATCTGTCTTAGTAACGGTGTCGGCTTTTGACGAATGAAGTGAGGTATTTTGATGTAGACTATACTGTTTCTATAAAAAAATATGCACCCGCATTTAAAGGAAGGCAACACATTTATTAAAAATCATCCAGTTTATTAGGTTGATTTAAAAATTAAGCTTCATTAGTTTAAATATAGGGTGGGCAGAAACCATTATACGATCTATGCTGATGAAAGTTATGGACAAACTGCTTAGTTTTGCCCAACATTCGGTGAGGCTCACCTGTATGACAATATCTTCGAAAGTGAAAAGTGTAAAATGTATCTTGCTTTTATTTACCTAGTGAATATTTACTAATCAATTAAAGTGTTGATTTTCAAGTTACTATTCGTCTAACGGTTTAAATAATAGTTATATGTACAGTACGTACAATATTTATAAAAATATTAGTTAAATAAAAAAGAATGAATTGCCTTGAAACAGGACGCTACTTATATATTTTTTAGAATATTGCTTCTTTTTGATAAAAGTATAAAATAAAAATATGTATGCATGCGTTTGTGTAAAACTACTCATTTTGTAAAAGTTTGTGTAGTTATTATCAAGGATGTCCAATTAAAAAGAAATGTTCTCTGAAATTTCTAAGTGTTAATTTTTATTAGGTTTCATAGTTGAATAATTATTTTTGTTCATACAAGGCTCAATTTATGTGACATGTTTTTGAAATGTATCTGTTCAACCCCATATTTAATAAAGAACCAATTCCTTCCTTCAAACTTTTGGAATCGTAACTCTTTGTTTATCTTTATTAAATAATTACTAATCATAGGTTCAGTAAGATTCATAGATTTATATAACTTACTTACCAAACAATCAACTTTTATTTGTAATCTTTAATTTTATTAAAGTGTTTTGAAAATTTAAAATTGAAACCTAGACACGGGAATCAAATTCGGGACACTTGGCTTACGTCAATACTCTACCCCTGAGCTATCCAGGAATCGTCCCTTGCTATGATATATAGATGCGGCTACATCCGTACTAAAACATAATATATAATAGCGTTGGCTCTTTGATTCTTTATTAAAATGGTTGATTTTAGTTTATATAACTATTTAAGGGTTCAAGGTATGTATATAGAATTAAAAGATTTATCAATAATAAATCCATAATACAGCGATGGGAACTATAGAATGTATTTCAGAATGTTACACCAAAGTTTGGGCCTTATTCTTGAATCTCCAACGGCCTTACACGAAGCTTCCCGTAATTGAGATAATATTAATATGTAGTTAAACAATTATACTGAAAATTAATAAGACTCTTAATTATTGTTATAACATTTACATTGTATAAATAATGAATCCCTAAAATAAATAAAACAATGAAATATTAGAAAGTTACCCTGTTAAACAAGCATGCGTGTTTGAGATGACATCTGCCAGTTCGAACTACAACTCCTCCACCCGATGACTGTTCTAGCAGTTTGTTTGAAGGTATTCGATATAAATTAGATTTTCCCTACCCTGTAATACAATATTTAAAGTGACCATATTTCAGGTTATTCTTAATGTGAAAATGTACGTCAATGTCTTTCAAGCGTCATCGCGAGTATAGTTAACAATTTCCATTGTGCAATTTGCGCTCTAATTTGCCAAAGTAGGCCTAGCTTTACCCATTAATAATCTTCAGGTATTTACGGTTTATATATTCCAGTGTAGTATCGGACATACTCTTTGATCATCAGAAATATATCATGGATCATCTGTATTTTTAAGAGAGAGTGCCCTGGGAAAATTCATTCAAAATCCCCATTGTTGTATTGCGATTACTATTAGTGTAGGAAATGGTAATGGCTTTCGAAGATTGAAAATAATTCATCCCAGTGCATTAGCACTCAACTGTTCAAAGTGATAAACGTGAGTGTAAAACACCGTTATGTTAGTATGAAACCTGGAATTTACATGGAAGAGTATTTAATTATAGAACTATTAGGGTGCATTGATGTGAGATAGTGGGAAAATAGAGATATGTATGTTTTGTTATGACAGATATATATTTTTGAAAAAATAAATTCAATATTGCTTAAGGACACAGGTCTAGCTTAGTTTTATACAAAATAACAAACCAATGCTCAAATTGCGCAATACTTAGGTAAAAATAGAAGAGTATGTGGGAAGAGGGGTTGAAAAGGAGTGGAAAAATGTTTCCGTGGATGCTTCTGGAGTAGAAAGGTGGCCAAAGGGGAAAGCAGAGGTTTTTAGATATGGAACTCAAATGATACCCCCCACTCTAGTTGGGCCCCATAACCCCAGCAGTTCCAGAAATGCATCTGTCGGGAAGAAGGGGCCAGAGAGGGTTGTAGTAGGATTTTTTCGGGTAAGGTCTCAAAGGGGTACCCTCACCAAAGATGGGACCCATAGCCCCAGCCTTCTCCGTGATAAGACTGGAAAGGTGGAGGTCGAGGGAGTGAACTTTTTGATTTCCGGTAATAAAAACTGTAATTTTAATAGCGGTCACACATCTTCAGGTTAACACATTTTTATTAAAGTCCTCGTTTGTCAATTTGGGCCAAAATATTTATCGATATTGTGTCAGACAAGAATATAAACACTTGTATTAGATAAATAGATAATTGCCTCATAGTTCTTGAACATTTGTCATAAGTATAAATATTTTAAATGAATATAAATGTCCTTTTAAGAACCCATTATTAACGTTGAAATTTCTATTTGTATAAAACTAAATTAAACTTATGAAAAAATTAAACATATTGGCTAGCTGTCTTTCCATTCTAACACTCTTTAATTAAATTTTAGTTCCATATACATTCTTGCTTTATAAAATTATATCTCACATTTAAAAAATGTTAGGGTATACATTTGTGACTTTTTACTATATAGTTGTTATCCTCTCTCCCTATTTACAAGTAAGCATTTCCTCTATACCTCCTTCCTCATCTTAACCTGTTGACTTACACGTTCAAAAAATTTGTAATAATAATAAAGCTATATAAGAAAGAGATGGTGTCAGTTTAGTCTGGTCCAGTTGATCGCTAATGGAGATGTAGGGGTTGAAATTACCGCTGGGTATATTGAGATTTTCTTTATCTGTATGGTTTCACACGATATTATATCCACTCAAACAAATGTACTGCATTTAATTTACTTTACACCTTCCTTATCCCTAAGTTATTAGTATTCATTTGCAGATATTAATTATGGGTAATAAATTGAAGAGTACGTATAGTATATTAATCAAAATATATCCAATATCGTGACATTGTAAGATTGGGCCTAAGACTTTTATTTCTTAGACCAAATTTTCAATTTCTCATTATTTTATGTTTATNTTTTTTTTGCATTTTTCTTTAAAATTCTAGCTGTCCCAACCATATTTTCCATAAATATATGTATATATTTACATAAGTATATGTATATTATTTTACATAGATACATATGTATATATATTTCCATACATATATTTATGTAAAATGTGGTCGGGACAGCTATAATTTTAAAGATTAATGCAAAAAAACTCTAGGTGTAGTAGATAATAAAAGAAATTGTTGNACTGTACGTAAATACGTTATTAATTTGTCATGTGTTTGGTTGTTTTATTAGTGAGCTATATTTACCGTAAGTTGAACTATATATAAGACCACAGAGATAAAAATAAAATAATGAGAAACTGAAAATTTGCTCTAAGAAATAAAAGTCTTAGGCCCAATCTTATAATGTCACGATATTCTATTCGTTAGGGCTTAACCTAAGGGAAAGTGATAATAACTACTTATTTGGATTTTACAATGTTTGGCTAGCGTTAATGTTCACGTAAGGCCGGTACACACAGAACGCTAAGCTAAGCTAATCTAAGCTAAGATTTGATCTGCTAACTCTTTAGAAAAATAGTGGACCATATATTTGAATGTGCTGGTTCACATAGAAATCTAAGATAAGCTAAGCTATTTCTTGCAACGCCACGCGATGTTTTTTCCTATTGCTGGCCGGGCAATCTTTCCATCTCCCAACTTGAGCCATCTTACGTTGCGCATGCGCATAACGTAGCTTGGGCTCCGTGTTGAGCAGACGCAGTGTTGGTTTGGTGAAAATAACTAATGAAGTGTTGAAGTTTTGTTTTCAGTTTGTTTCACGTATTTAAGTAATATTCTGTTTAGGTTTTATATTTAATACAAGTTTTTATATTAAAATGGAAGCGTTAATTGAACAAGTCAAACCTCCACCTCCTAAATTTTCTTCACCTTCCTAAACAACTCCTAACAAAAGCAACGTCTCTTCCTTAGGACTATAACCTGAGCTCAAACAAGACAATTTGGAGAACGCCATTATAACTAGGCTTCTCTGGAGCAGATCAGAAAGAAACTACAGTGAATTCGGGAGGTAAAATAAGGACCATTGCTTAGCTTAGCAATGAGTGTGAAACCAAACTAACAAAATCTTAGCAGAGCACAGATTAGCTTAGCATTCTGTGTGTATCGGCCTTAAATGTGCTCGTAGCGTTAGCGCGGGGTCCACCTTCTGGTTAGGAAACATAACGTCCACGTTAACAACGATATACACTACGCCATATTCTTTTCACTACCCGTTCGGGTTGTACGCACTTACGCTAATGTGTAATGGTAGGGAGCTTGGGAGATAAAATGGAGGACCTACAGTTTAACGTAGAATCCGAGCCACGGTGGAGGCCTGGCTTTCCACACATTCACAAGTTGTGATTAACACACGTCTTGTCAGAGGTGAATGAAGGGTTTGGCAATCAGATAAATCTGTGCCGGGACCGAGAATTGAACCTCGTACCCCAGCACAGAGGTCTTACACCTTACCACTAGACCACCAGTTCACCTAATTGTTATTATTAAAGTGATGTTTCATTTTTTTATCTTATGAGATGGGTGATTTATTTTATGATTATGACGACCTTGAAGATGAGTTACGCGCTCTAAGGTACCCAATACTTCGATGGCCGAAGAGATATTTGGAACGAAAGGATTACCTGGAATTGTAAAACAAAGATACATTTTTTTTATGTTTTATTTGGAACAAAAATGAAATGTTAGAAATCCTTGAAGTTATCGAACACCAATTAGAATTGTTTATTTTCAATAGTTTGTTTGCATATATCTATTAATTCAATTAGCAACATTTCCTTTTTATATTTTTTTGCTAGAAATTAAACTTTATTCACGTTTATGTTATTTAACAAACATTTTAGCAGAAAAATAAAAATGATAAGAGTTAGCAATTTACCTTTATAAATTAGACTTGCTTTAATTGATTTGTTTGCATAACAGTTCCATAGACGTTGTAATGACTTGCATGTATGCTCTATGGTCAAATTAAGCCAATTAAAAGCTTTGAAACAATTGTAGCGCTCCGTGAAAGTTAATGACAAGAACTAATGAAAGGTACATGTTCATAGTTTGACGAGCACATAAAATAGTATAGTAAAACACAACACCTAATGTAACCAATGGTCAGACCTTACAAACAGTTAAGCTACGAGGACTTTGACGAGACATTCTAAAATTGTCCCTAGTGTAATTAAATAGGAAAATGACAAATTATTTAACCCATATATAATTTGAATTTCTTTAGGAAATAACAAGTATAGTAAATATGATTCTTTTTCAGTTTTAATAAGTTTATTTTAATAACTATGTCATATTATTATGAGGAGAATCCGTATAGCTTAATTCACATTAAATACAACTTTGAGTCAAAAAATTTAGTTCAAACTATTTCTAACAAAAGTTTAAATTATTATATTATACCTTTCTTTAAATGTGGATTAGGGTGACCTGGTGGTCTAAGGGTGAGGTGTCAGACTTTTGCGCTGAGGGTTCAGGGTTCAGTCCTCGTTCCCGGCACAGATTTATCTGATTGATGAACCCTTCCTTCACCTCTGACAAGACGTGTATTAATCACAGCTTGTGAATGTGAGGAAAACCAGGCATCCACCGTGGTTCGGATCCCACGTTAAACTGTAGGTCCTCCATTTCATCTCACAATCATCCTACCATTACACATTAGCGTGAGTGCGTATAGCCCGAACGGGTAGTAAGACGCGGTGCTAATAATAATATATGTGCATTACTGTACAAACGTTACTATGGCAGATAGTCCACTTTAACTGCTGAGTTTCCATGGAGCCTTGCTGTCAGTAGCAGGCAGGTTCGCTCGTCTCTTCAGAGGGAGGGTATTTACCAGTGGCGTAGCGCTGAGTGTTGTCAGGTTAGGCCAAGCCCTGGTAAAACCTGTCGCTATAAAAAAAAACTCTTCCTCTTCAACGTGACACCAACTTACGTTGGTAAATACACATTTATATGGCGTATTAAATATTTTCTGATATAGATCCCACCGTGGGATGGATAATATTGTGGCAATAAGTATATTCATATGGTGAACTGAAAAATAATTCATATTTGAAATTGAAATTTAAAATGTTGAGCTGAATCAATTATTTTAATAATAAGATGTATCTTAAATGTTGCTAGCAACATAGTGGCTGCTTATGATGTTTGTTAGAATAGGGTTCAAACGTTAGCTATGAATGTGGAATGAGTCATGAGCCTACATTCAGGTGAGTTCTGTGTGTTTGATTAAAATATATCTTTTTATAATTCTGACAAGTTACGTACTTTAATACTAGTTAAGGTGGGATGAACCTATTTAGTCAGAAATCCTCCTATATACGGTCTGGGTTACAGCATACAATAATAAAATGATTTTATTTCAAATAACATTCTCTTAAATTTAAATAAATGGTACAACACAATATCGCTAGCTTTCTCACATTGTGTATTGTAGACTCCAATAAAATGTTGAAAAATAGGTTTACATTAAATTACGCTTGAATAAGTTTTATTCATAAAAACAAACATCACAATAAACCACACATTAACAAATCTTGGGCTATAAACTTTAAACCAAATTGTTCAAATATTTTTAACTTACAAATTAGAAAAAAAGAAAGTTATTTGTAAGCTATCTTAAAATTATTTGTAGTTTGGAAAAATAAAAATCTATTCTTATTTATCATGAATATATATTCTTAAATATCCACTTTATATTCATTTTCCAAAATCATTTCCAAAAATTTTAATATTTCATAGATTTTGTCATATTAAAACTTCTAATAAAATAATTTATTTTAAAACTATAAGGAAGCTATATTCATTATAATTTAAATTAGTTGCCAATTACCAATTTTAAAGATTTATTATGTAAAAAACTTTTCGGACATCAATTTTGAACCAAATTGCTAGATAATTTTTTATCCATTATCAAAGCTTAAAAATACGTCATTAGCAAACTAGCACTAAACGAATTAAACCCAAAAAAACAGTAAACGGTGTTATTTGTCATTGAAAAACGTCCAAAATATCCATTTGTAATCAATAGTTATAAATATAGATAATTTAAATCTGTATAAATGAGTACTTATTTTTATAACTATCATTAAACCAATTTTACTCAAAAAACAAGTATACACTGGTAATAATTTTGTTATGTCAAATAATCCTAAAATACCCATTCCTAAACAAATTGTAAGAGCTATTATAAAAATATTTTAAGTTTTAAAAAAACCCGTTTTTAGTAAGCTACCCATAAAAGAATGTTCACATCAAAAACAGGTATACATTGTTATTTATTATATCAAATACTTCCATGATACCCATTTGAAACCAAATCTTTAAGCCATTTGAACTATCTTTCAAGTTTTTAAAAAATCTGCTTTCAGTAAACTATCCCTAAATGAGTTTTTACCGAAAAACAAATCTACGGCTCTATTTGTCATATCACACGATCCCGGATATGAATTTTAAACCAAATAGTTGGAAATATTTATATATTTTGTTAATTTTTATTGAATTTCCAATTATTAAATTACCAATCAAGGAATTTTTGGCCAAAATTAATAATACAAAACTATTGATCATGTCAGTCTCGGTGGCGTATTTAGCTAACACGCTAGTTTCGTGTTGAGCTAGACTGCCGAGGACCAGGAAATCTAGGTTTGAATCTCGTTTGGGTGAGGTGATGGGGAGGTGGGCACTAAATGGTTTTCCACTCTCTCTTCAAGCAAGTGTGGATTCACTTCCTCTATTTTCAACCTTACCAATTCCTAGCCCTTTAGCATAATTAGTACTTAAGATAATAACCTAAACGGCTAGTAAGACGTGGTGCTAAATATTATTATTATTATTATAATAATCATTATTATTATTATTACTATTATTATTATTATTATTATTGGTTATGTCAAACAAATTTCATACATGCATTTTAATCAAAATCGTTGAGATCATTACAGATCAATTTTGATTTAAATAAATCACTCATCAGTAAACTACCCTTATTTGTAGTGTTACTCCACTTTTTCCCAACTTAGAAACATTTGCGGTCCACCCACCCACTTACCTGTCATTTGTCGGAACTGTACATTTCTTATATAAGTGTTTATTTTACAATCCAATTTTCACTGAAAAAGCTTATCTAAAAGTTGGAAATGAAATGATACCAAATTTACTTTCAAGTCAAGTCATTTGAGCTCATGTTTGATATATTTGATTAATAATACAATTCTATGTAGCAATATTTTTTATCATTGTCAGCTCTTTCCATGAAAGTTTGGACTGTACATCAATAACGAAATATAGTTGACTTTTATTATTTAGATTAATGTAACTTTTTACTTTCTAATAAAGAGAAAATGGTTAGTAACTGTGAAAAATGTTGAACTCGATATTATTATGAATTTTACCTTTTATGTGCCCCATCATCCCCCCTAACGAAATCTTTGTTCTCAGAGTGCTGTTTTGATTATAATTGAAACTCTTAGATAAATAATAGTATGCTGTTGGGTGATATTAAAAAATCGACGAAATGATTTTGTTTAAAATGGATATTTGAAAAGTATTTACATGAAAGTAGACCTATTATTAAGATAATTTGAAGTTAAGATACTGATTAGCTATTTTTGATAACTTTGTCTCAATCTATAATGGACTTTTGGAAAAAGTAAATAGGATTGTGTCATACAGTTAATTTTCTGGTTATCTCATGTATATGCCAACAGGCACACCACCATGAAAGTCCGGTGGTCCGTGGAACACAGTGTGAGAACCACTACTTCATACTCCATTTTTTCTTAACTTGTCTGAGTTTTAATTGTTACCTTTAATAAAAAAACAATAAGTGATGGCCCAAATTCAATTACTTCATTTTAGTTTTATATTATTACGTTTTAGTCATATGGCCCTCTCTAATTTAAAAGTAACAATAGTTGAGTAGTTTAATGTTAAATTTGGCAGAAATTTGTGTTAATATGACATTTTTCCCCCAGCCATACTTTACTTCCTTTTCGGATAATCCACATTGAATTACCCTTATTGGGTAAGGCTGAATAAAGTATAATTTAAGAGGAAAAATACCAGAACTGGCGTAAAGGGAAAGTGGTAAATCATTTAAAGAAAAACATCCTCAGTTCACGCGAATGGAATTCAAACTATGATCTTACCGTAACAGATAAACAAAAATAGACGATCCAGACGTCTATTTTGCGTGCCCAATGATATGGATATACTAACGGTAGTGACAGTATTTATTTTTGAGCGCTTTAAAACATAATTATAATATAAAATACAAATATTGAAACACTCCTCGGTGGTCGTCTGGCTTAAGGCATCACTCTCGCAATAGATTGGATTGTAGACGACATGAAGGTTCCAAATTTGATCAGGTGTACTTTGGGTGGGGTTTGGGATGGTTCTGAATTGTTTTTATTCTCCCTACACGCAAATAGGGGTACACTTACTCTAAATTCAACCATCCTAAGGCCTGACACTGTGGTTCTTAACCTCTTATTACTCGTGGCCCTCTAAATATCCTAAAATATTCTCGTTGTACCGTAATTTTTACTAACATATTAATCATAAAGATTTATTCTAAAAGAGTGGTTTTATTTACTTCTATTTACTGATAATAATAAAAAACAAATAAAAAAGAAATTAAATTACCTAAATGTATTTAATAAAAACTCTCTTGTTGAACACTTTTCAATAGATCGTCTATTCTTGTTTCAATGGTATTACTTCATGCTATTCATATACAGGAGTCGATTCGGAGTCGATTTCACTGCTTCGTTTCATTATTTACCATTGTGGAGAGTCCCTTTCCATATAAATAAGTAGAAGCAAAGAGCAGATAATTTTTAATAGCGATGGTAAACATATGGTGATTATTTGTACTATCCTTGATTTCTATTATCCGTGATTCACCTCCCCTCTATTATCCCGGAAAATTGAGAGTCTACTGCACTTACATGCGTACGATCATCAAATTATTTATTTCAAATTGTTTAAATTTAAGATAATTGACTGCAGTAATAAGCAAATACAATTTTAAATTAATTTTTCGACGCCCCCCCAATACACCTTTCGTGGCCGCCCGATTAAGAATCACTGCCTTAACACACTACAATAATTACTGGTAGGCCTAATTAGGCATGTATTCCGAAAGAGTAATAAGACTTAGAGCTAAAAAAAATAACAACGTAGAAATGCTGTATACAACTACTACAAGTGAGATTTAATATTATAATAATAACAAACAAATCTCCATCATCTATATTCAAGAAACTTAATTCATTTTTCTGTTGAATTCGAATGATTTTTAAAATTTAAGTATAGCTACTTTGTATAGATCTATAAGTTTGAGGGTTTTGAGTACCATTGAGTGGATCAAAAAAAAGTTTTCGCAAACATAGGAGTCTAAAATATTAATTCACCAAGTGAATGTATTCATTGTCTCACGAATTATTGGTATCAAACCTTATCATTGAACGTAATGGCTTATGACACAAAGTAAAGTGTTATGTTCAAACACAAGGACATATTTGTAATCCATTCTATTTTGTTAATCTCGATGCAGAATTATTAATTGTAAGGTATTAACTGTGAAAAGTAATTGAACTCACTAAATCAATTACCAAACGGTTTACATCAAACATGAAACGAGACCACCTGCAAAAAAAAAATTAAAAAATAAAGTGTCAATGATTATAAAATATTGTGTGCGTTACAGAATTCTTTTAATTTTTGATCTGACATTAATTTTGACAATCATATCTCCATTTTATAGGTGCGTATCTGGTTTGAACAACCCATGTATTTTGAGAATGTTAAGTATGATCCCCTAAAACACATTAAAACTGTAAAAGGGTTTGACAAATAGATACGCAATATATCACGCCCAAAACAACACTAGCATAAGATAAATAACATAGATCTGTTCGGTTATTGGAATGTATGAATACAGAATAGCGCCCCAAAGGACGTACAATTTGGGAAGTGTATATCGAGGTCAACATTTTTTATACGTATTCTTCTTCCAGCCTAGCTATGTTCAAGTATTGGATATTACTCTAATTGAATTATTTGATATTGGTTCTACCCTGCCTTGTGGTACGTTAGGATAGTATTTCAGTGAAGAGATTTATTTTTCAGTTTAAATAGAGATTTAAAATTATGATTGATATACTCCATTTTTGGTATAGATTTTAGACTCTTTCTTTATAAATTATTATATTTGATGAGTACAGTTGTAGTAAGCCAATGATCTGGCCACTGAGATATCCAAAAATCGTATTGTGCTCAGGGTCATTCTTCACTCATATTTTAAGGCAGAGTCTGTGATAGATGTGTGGAAATCATAATTTACATCTGAGGGATTAATTAAGATTGTCATTGTACATTTGGTAGCATAAATCCTCCGTGGTAAAAGGTGGCTGCGTTATCTGATCTTAATTGATCAAACATATGTAGCTTACAATTCACGCATATTCATCACAAGCTCTGCCTGAAGAATGACGCTGGGTACGGGACGATCCCTGGATAGCTCAGTGGTAAAGCGTTGGCTTACTAAGCCAAAGTCTCGGGATCGATTCCCATATTCCGGTGTCATTTTAAAATTTAAATTATGTCTGTCATTATAAGATAAGCCTTGAGAACAACTTGATACTAATTGGACGATAATTTCTGTGGCACCACGCAAAAGACAAGTCTTGATGATTCTGTTTAAGATCCATCCGAACTAGAAAAATGCAGGTTTACCTTGTGAGGAACCATTGAGAACGATTGCTGAAATTAATTGGTGGATCAACTTACCGATTTCAAGGCAAGTTCCTTTACACAAATATATTTTATTATTAAAATTTTATAACAACATTAATATTCCACATGTTTTCAAATTCGTTTTATGTGGAGGCATAACAGAGTGACTACGACTGATGATTAACTTAACGGGTATGTTTATTATCACTTTAATTTTCATCATCGCAGTCGATATAGTTCATGCTAGAGTAGCAAACATACTATTATTTTAGTAGTCTTAAAACAAATTCTCCGACAGCCAAAACATCGTCCTTCCTAAGACACAGTATTTACACACCTGCAAACGTTTATATCTCCCTGAATCTGAATATTATCAAAGGTTTCCTTAACTATGTAACTATTAATGAGTAGTTCAGACACCATGATCATGTCTATTTCAAGCCTATTGTTATTGTCTATCCATCCCCCAACCTTCAGAATCCATGAACTTTGGTTCGGATATTGTAAACTCAAGCTGCTACTCAGAGTCAGATTCATAAATTCTAACCTCAAAAGTTTTATGTTTGTATTAAAGAGGCTCTATGTGAAAGGGGTAAGCATCGATGGAAATCTAAAAAAAAAAAAAAAAAAAAACAAATGGAAATC
>CABFWO010000305.1:0-29490 GCA_902155825.1 Timema genevievae | reverse complement strand
CAAAAACAAAAAAAAAAAAAAAAAAAAAACAGACAGATGGAAATCTATTCTATATTATACCTCAAAATAGCTAATCAAACACAACTAAAGCATAAATTGGTGTCGTGGTCACATCATCCCAAATTATTGGTTTTGTTTCAAGAATGAAAATGTATCAGGCGAGGTGAGCCTTATTGTAGGCGTTGACGTTTCAACTAGTGGCACAGGTAACTTTATTTGAAATCGATATGTCCGTCCTTCATTTAAAAGGTTGGCAGTCATTATATAACAGAATTATATTTTCTAATTTACTAAAAAATGAATAATTAATCGAACTAATAAAGATAGTTAAATTAATAATAGTAGAAGAATAGTGTGGTAGATAATTTTATAATTTAAGGACTAAAATTGACTTATTAAACAGTTCAATATCCCCCTAAAAGCACTTGAAATGTAAAAAAAATTCGACAATTACATCCACAATATACACGCCGCAAACAATACTAACTGAACATTTCTACTTCAAGGGAAACTCTTCCAAAAAATACAACAAACAGATTACATTTATAAAAAAAAGTATTTATTGTGGACAGTTAGTTGTTAATATCAAATTTATCCAAAGTAATTTACAAATTCAAGAGAAGTGATATCAAAAAGTCATCACAAGCACCGAGTTATTCATATTTCAAAGACAACTATAGCTAATCCAGCACAACAAAATACCCAATACGCACTTATTAAAAAATAATATATTAAATAAAAGTACAGTTGCAGAGTTTTATTTTAATATTACACATAACATATTTTACAAATACAAATAAACTTATAGAAATTAATCATTAATGTATAATAATATCTGATGGCAAGGAAAATTAAATGAATACAATATATTTACTTTTAATGTTAAAACTAAAAAAAATAATTTTTCTAGCAATTTTAAACTTGTACACATAATACTAATATAATAATAAAAATGTATATATATATATAAAAAAAATCAATACTATCAGAGTAAATAAAGGGGGGAGTGAAATTTTAGTAATAGAAATTTATAAACTTTTATGTGCCATATGGAAACATGAGGTATTTAGAATATTGATTTGTGATGTCAAAGGTGTATATTGTATACATTAGGTTATTATATTTGGTATTTCATTATGCATGTTGAGTTTTATTATATTAATATTTACTATACTAATCATGTTTGGATTGGGGATTAATTTTAACTAACATAATTTTAATGAGATTGACGCCATATGCAAAGGAAATAATAGGAGATCATAAGTGTGGATTTCGACGAAATAGCTCAACAACGGATCAGACTTTTACTGCGCTACAAGTATTAGAAAAAAGACGTAGTTAAACATTATGGTAAATCAATTATATATATAGATTTAAAAAAGGGCCTATTATTCAGTTAAAAGAAAAGAATTGTATAACATTTTAGTTAATTTTGTAATATGCAAAAAACTGGTCATTTGAGGTATGTTTGAGAGATACGCGTGGCAGGGTACGGGTTTGATATCACCTATCAGATGCTTTAGAAATACATAATGGATTGAAACTAGGAGATGCACTTTCAACATTACTCTTTAATCTAGACTTGGAGTGTACTATTAGGTTAATGCAAGAGAGTAAGGAAGGCTTGACATTAAATGGCACAATACAGCCATTAGGGTACGCAGAGGATATAGCTTTGTTAGGTTTTAATAGTAAGGAAGCTGTTGCAAGAAATGCTGAATTATTATTAGAGGCTCGTAAGGAGATAGGTTTAGAAGTGAACGCTGAAAAGACTAAGTATATGGTAACACAGAGAACACAGATTGAGGACGATAATTTATATATTACAGCAAACAACAGATCATTTGATTAGGTTAATGAATTTAAATATTTAAGAAAAATTTTAATTGGTGATAAAAATATTAGATTGGAAATTAGGAAAAGATAACAGTCGGGAAACGCTTGTTATTACTCGGTCAGTAAGTTATTGGTATCTCGCTTGGATTCAAGAAATGTAAAACTCAGAATATACAAAGCAATAATTCTACCGGTTATTCTCTATGAGTGAGAAACATGGCCTCTTACCTTAAATGATGAAAACGAGGATCTTTGGAAGATATTTGGTCCAAAAATGGATGAATATAGTGGGGAGTGGAGGAGGCTATATAATGATGAGCTGCATACCCTGTATTCATCACCAGACATTGTCAGGGTAGTAAAATCTCTCAGATTACAGTCATCACGCGTGAATGGGAGTATAGTGAACCGCAGTCAAGGTATTGATTGGCAAATCATATTGGAAAAGACCACTGAGATGACCAAGATGCAGTTGTGAGGATAACATATGGCTAAACCTGAGAGAGATAGGGTGTACTGAGATAAACAGGATATAATTAGCTCAAGATAGGGATAGGTGGCGTACTTTTGGAGTGCGGTAATAAACTTAGGAGTTCCTAATGTCATAGAGTAGGTAAGTAATAATATAATAAAAAATACAATAAGAATAACACAATCTAAGTGCAAATACCTTAAAGATATTGTTGATTTCTAAAATAATATTTCAAAGTTACGTAGATAATCGTCATTTCTTTGTTGTTTTAAGTTTTATTTGAAAAATCTAGTAGTTAAGATAGTGCAGATATAGTATTATTAGAGGTGTCAAAATTTTCTTCCCCACTCTATATATACGAGCATGGGTAAATAATAAAATGAAACCAACCAGCAGCTAGCTAGCTAGCTACCCATCACGTATTACCACTCCTCTAACAGTTCTGCTCGTTCTACCTGCCTACGTTTTGAATTATTCTGGCAGTTCGTTAATTCGACAGAAAAAAAGTGTAGGGGAGTGGTGACGGGCCCCAAGGCCGTAAAACATTAATTGGGCGTTATGCTCATGTACACAGCGTAATATTAAATCAATAAAACAGGCGCGTACTGTTCCACGGCAAACAAAGTCGATCGAATCAAACTGGCTGTTGTAGGCTAGCGAGAAGATAAATATGATTGGACACATCTTTTATAGGAAAATGGCTTCTAGTTCTGTGAACACTGGAAATAGTTACTTTCATTCAAAAAAGGAATTATATTAAGAATTATATCATGCTCTTGTCATTACAAGAGTCTTATGATTTTTAATATGATTTCAAGTTGAAATCTTTCATATTTTTTACTCTTGAATTAGAATTGGGTATTTTCTCTTTTGGATCAAGTAAAACTGAAAACAAAGTGTACTATATTTATAAAAAATATCCATTGTTTAAGTGGTTTAATAGGTCAGTCTTGCACTATATAAGTATTTAAAAATATATATACCTTAGTTTCTCGATCGATTGCTTAGAATTTTAAATTTAAATCACTTGAAATGAACTACTAAACCAAAATCAATTTTTTAAATGCCAACTATATTGAATGGATAGCCAAATTTAAAAACCATGTACAGTAAATTATTCGTTTAGCTAATTGTTTTCAAAGAAGACCCTTACTGAATCTCGCTAAAATGTGTCAACTCGTTTAGAAGCTAGCCCGGAAAAACCATCAAGACAGATTGACAGACAAAATAAATTCCAAATGGTCAGATTAAAATAGGACCTCGTTTTGTTAAGTGAAAATCAGATTCACAAGCATTGGTTTCTTAATACGCATACGAACTATAAGCATATTATTAATTTCAGGGTAGGGATGAGCTATATTATAATTAAGTTTTAAACATGTATTTCTTGTTGTTAGTTTGGTGGCTATTAAATTTTATTCTTAGTTACTAATATTTAACTACTACCAATATATATGTTGTAATGAAAAAAATTATATATGTATATCTTTTTATATATGTTTATATTTATTATTTATGTTTACTTTTTAAATTTTTGAATAATTAATTTGAATATACGAATGAATTTTAATTTTATATGATTTATAATATATAATAATATTGTATTTTTATTGGGCGCCAACTACCAACCCCTTTTATTTTGTGAGATAGGTAGATTTTTGATTATTGAATAAATTTATCCCCATAAACTGCTCAGCGGTAATACGAAAACCCTTTCTCTCAAGACCCTTGGACTTTACCTAAGTTTGGACTTAAGTTGGACACTTACAACCAAAGACTTCCTGATGCAGTTTATTATTCTTGCTCTGACTTATCCAATCTACTGAGCATCGCTATACATGGGATGCAAGTTCAAAAGAAAATACAAGGTACATTGATGTAAATAACAATAAAACAATTAAATTTAAAGAGTGATTTTAATTATTGTAGTGAATGATAACCTAAAATAAACCCTACCTATTAAGGCATGCCTCGTATGTTATAATATTAATAAAAGTATTGTTAAGCAATACTTGAAATTGTTAAACTCTCATTTGAATTGTGAGTATAATAGTAATATTTCTTTAAGCAAATAACATGATTTTAACAACCACCAAATTTATTCTGTATAACATGTAACAATAAGGCTATGATTAATAAACAAAAAAAATATTGTTCTGAGGTGGACAAAAGGTATTAATTCTGGTTTGAAAAAAACTGAAATTATTTGTTCTTCTTTAGTAATTTTAAGGATTATGCTTAATTATTTACATCCATAACAGGATGTTTACAGATGGATTTGATCTCACCCGAAAATGTCCTTGCTCTGGTAAAAATGTTGAATCAAAGCTTCGTCAATATTTAACTCTCCGGCCTTAAATTTCCACAAAAATCTTCCTTGAGTGCTTCCACTCAACCTTCTTCACAAGTTTATACCTCTTTTAGAAGTTTTAGATGATTAGAATTACTATGAACCTTTCAAAATATATAATTGAAGGATCCGCAGATCGGATCCATCCTTCCACTTTCGAAGCCAGTTTCAGAGTCACAACAAAAAGTAAGACAAAACACAAACACGTTATTTTTGTTTTAAAATAAACAATCACTGGCCTAAGAGAAAATATTCACCGGGATTTGTAAGCAAGAATAAAGCAAACAATCTTAATTATTTAAATATTGGGGTATTACTATAAAGATAATTATAATTTTTACATATGAACATAATTCATTTTTAAAATTAATTTAAACTTGGCACCAAACAAAAAACCAAACAATAATAATATCTTCCGCTAGGGACAATTAATGTTTCAAGAGACAGCCAGATGCTATAAGTGTCCGAGAACATAAAAATAAACGAATCGATTAGTTCCGAAAATAAACCACTCTCTGGAGCAGATAGCGTTAAAATCACCTACCAACAAAAGTAATAAATATGGTGGGTTGGCAGTTTATGAATCAAAATAAAGAAAGATGATTTAATATAGTGAAATAAAGGTAAGTAGATTATATATATATAACATATATTTTAATTTTACATTAATAAATAATGAATATCCAAAACTTTAAAGTTTTGAATGAAATGTAAAACAAATAAACAGTAAAAGTGTCAACGATATATTATCTTTGAAGAATTTAGTCAACTGATTATTAGATTTCTATTATAAGTAACTCTTTTAACCAAAAATAACATCACAATGTATACATATATATATATAATTTGACCAGCCCATTTTCGCATATAGAATTTACGAGGAAATGGATGAAGAAGTTTTGACAAATTTTAAATTTTAAGCATCCTGAATATTGGGGGAAAAGTAATTTTTCAATGAAGATCTAATACCCCCGGAAAATGTTCAGCTTTTAACCTTGATCTACATCATCATGGAAGCCCTGATTTGTACAGTGCATGAGTGTATATTTGTAAATGAAATATGTGTGTCTGGCTACAAATAACACAACTCCAAATTTAATGGATTGGTGCAACAATTATAAAGATCAAACAACTTTATCTGTAAATAAAATATCTCTCTCTGGCTACAAATAATAATACTAAGTTAACTCTTACTTTAGTGATATTAATTTAAAAACTATAAAGGCTACTGCAATTATTTGTATGGTTATCAAACAAACCGATGATTTTTGGGAAAAAAAAAGTCATGTTTTTATTGCTGTGTTGATTTTTAACATTTCTCTATTTTTGTTTTGAAGTATCTGCCTCTGCTTTTATGTATAGTTTGATAAGCCATTTTCCGATCATTAAAATGACCAGAAACCCGTTTTGCTAATTTTGGCTAACGTAAAATCATCTCAAAGCTATTTGTAAACTTTGAGTTAACCCTCAACGCTGAAGACGTAAGCTATAGTGTCACATATCTTATTGAACAGTTTGCCTGTGATGAGCTCGGTCGGAGATAAAGGTTTGAGACATGGGCAATTATACCATATGAGCATACAGAAATAAATTTCCTTGCTCCCTTCGTGCAAATATGGTAATATTAAAACTAAATTATAATTTCCTCATAACGCTCACCTATGTGTAGATTTATTGATATTCCTGATGTGTAGTGAGATATGTTTTACAAATAAATATTTTGAATCACATAACCAAAGGTTTATTTTGTATTTTGGGTGTGGGTGTAAGTAGGTGGATGGAGAGAGTACTGGAAAACTACTACCCTATTTGAATATTGGCATATTTACTTTGACTTGTCATAAGAGTCTATCTTTATTTAAATAGTCGCTTTGCTCGTTGGGGGTTCTGCCACCAAACCCCCCCGTAATTTTTCTCTGCAAGTAGATGTAAACTAATGTAATTCCAGTGTGGTTTTGAACGCAAAAACTTAGTTACCGGTATTGTATTATATATACCACAACGACTTTAAAGTTGCTCCGCCATTTTGAATTTTTTTCGGGGTTTTTTTTATTTAACTTTTGGAATTTTACTGTCGGTTACAGGCTAGAAGCTATAAGTTTAGCAAATTTCATGTTTCTAGCTCATCTGAAAGTGGGTAAACATTAATGTCAGTGAGTGAGTGAGTGAGTGAGTGAATGAGTCAGCCATGTGGATTTATAGTAGTATCATAACCACATTTGAGCTCAAATTTAGTGGAAACATATTAAGGAAGATAAAAACAATTACACCTAGTTAATATTTGATCTCAGCCTCTCCGTTATCAGTAAACCAGGATGGTACGAGGCAGACACCTTTTTCCTTGTGTTCAGCTGTATAGTTAGCTAGCTATATTCACTGAAGTCTCCTAGCCACGGTAGCTTAGTATCGACCTAAATTGCACGAGTAATAAATTCTTTGACAAACTTTCCCTCAAGACGTAGGACACAATAATGGGAAATCAATAAACATTTGGCAGCCAACCTAAGGCTCTGCAAGTGAAACAAATAAGTTGGGAAGGAAAACATAGTTTTAAGTTATAGTTTTAAGGATTGTTCTTCTTTATATACACCCCGTTCACCCTGAAAGGTGGAAATCTTAACTTGACATACTACAGCATGGGTCTATTTTATAAGCAGCGCCATAAGGTAACACGTCATGATAAGCTTGCTACTTTAAACGGCTACCAAAGTGTATCAGTCCTACTTACCCCAATTACATCATAGTTATAATTTTAAAAACTCACCATAGTGTAATGCATCTCTGATCTAGGTAAGCTTGCTATTTCTCTATCTCTCTATCTCTCTGATCTAGGTAAACTATCTCTCAAGTTATACGAACTGTACAGCCCTCGATTTCGTTTATTATTAATTATAACTTTACTACTACTCATTTGGTTTATTTTTGTGACTTCCAGATATTATATATCATGTTATTTGTAAATATGTTAGAACAAAAATAGTAATTAGGTGTTTAATTTCTGATTTTTTCATTCAAGGTGATGATAGGCCTACTAATGAGAACTGATAGGAAATTCAAAAAAAATAAACTGTCGCACTAAATGGTCGTATTTTACTTAGTGAGGAGATTGGATTTTATTTTAAAGGCTGTGCCTGTTGTGGCCATCTTATTTAGTTTTGGAAGCTGCCACTCTCGCTGTTTGTTTTCTTTAGTGAGTGCTGTCTTCCTTTCTTTTTGTTGTAGTGTTTTTGAGTGTATTCATCCGCTCATGTAGAGTTGTAAGTTGGTATCGAACCATGTGTGGTTTTGGCTTAAAATAGGTACCGGGGGACTATTAATTAACATGATAAATAATAATGAATGTTTATTTTTCTAATATAAATTAATAATGGGTTGTTTACTTATAACAATTTATAGAAAATTTGAAATTTACCTGAATTTTCCTTGAAGATTGAGTTCAAAATGGGTATATGGCAATAGGTTTTAATGCTAAAATTTTTTAATTTTAGAAATTAAAGATATTTTTAGGATCTTTACAAATAACTTTTTCTTGAAAATGTCAAAAATGTGAAAAATATTTGAACAACTTGGTTTAAAATGTACACATAAGAAATATTAAAGGTTCATTATGTATAAATTGTCATTAAAAGGATTATGTACAGTATATTTTTGTATGAGGGGAGTACGAGTAATTTTATAGTTTTTATAGCATTTCATTTTATTGACCGAAATAGATTAAATATTTCTCCAGTAGCAACATAGTGTTTAGTTTTCTGCACATGCTAATATTAAGAGATCTTGAATATCTGTCAAGGCTGTCCTGAAATGTTGTCAATACTTTTTCTCTTTATTTAAAAAGTTTTTGCCCAAGGATGTATATTCTATAAAAACGGTAAAAATACTTGCACCCCCTTCTGTTGCAACTTAAGTGTATTTTGTTGAAGAACTAACATTGAAAATTCTCTTCTAAGCCATCGCCATAAAATGATAAAGTTTATGCGATTGGCTCATATACCCTTTAGTAGTATTGTTTGCACGCAACAAACACAAAATAGAATTCAAAAAATATACATCACTGATTTTAAGATTTAAGGCGATCATCCATCCTTCACGCTAAAGATATAGTCGCCAGTAAAGAAAGGGCAAGATTTTGATTTAAATCCAGGCCAAATATGCTCAGGGTGATTTTATAATCAGTTTCCCATTATCCCACCATGTAAAAACGAATATATATTCTTTAAAAGTTATCTTTATTATCTCTAACTAATATAAGTGGAAATTCTATACAAATAGTAAGACTTTGTGAAAAGTAAACCCATCAATTTTTTTAAATTCTGTTAGATTTTTGGAAACTTATTATAGTTTTAAACAAATATTAACTATTTAAAATAATATTCATCCATGGTTATAGCAGAATATATTTAAAAGAAGACCTAAGATAAATAATTATGTAGGCTTGATTGCTAAAAGTTTTATTTATACATCTACCTCTATTAACAAAGTTCCAGAGTATAGAATATTTATTTTACTTCCAAACCACTCGACTCTCATCTCTTTGTCTTGAAACAGTACACTAATTACGTATGTAATTAATGGCATACCTAACAAGTTTCTATGTAAGTAACACGACTCGAATGAGATAACATTATTTGGGGCGTCCACAAGTGATCATTAGATAGTTAGGCCTAAGTCATAAGTGATTAGAAGGAGGAGCGGAAACATATTGTAAGCGTATTCATTTGTCTGGCGCTCGCAACCCGAAAACTTTTCTAGGTCACGTGTTCCAGAACGGTTTTTCCTCCTTGATTGTCTATACTGTGCTCTTCGCCCAAACTACGTGAGCTGGGTTTCTTGTATGAAATATCGTACAGACCTGACATTTATTGCCTTCTAGAATATAAATACGGCAAACGTTACCGAAAGACAGAGGTTCTGTCGCTCTAGCTAGCTGTGAC
The DNA here is from genome assembly GCA_902155825.1 of Timema genevievae. Taxonomy (NCBI): domain Eukaryota; kingdom Metazoa; phylum Arthropoda; class Insecta; order Phasmatodea; family Timematidae; genus Timema; species Timema genevievae. The sequence goes on along the minus strand of CABFWO010000305.1, from coordinate 19,898 downwards.
CGTCCACCAAATTTTGGCAGTGGGGCTTTAAAATAATTTTAGGCGTAAGAATTTGCTCTCCATAGTTTTATAGTGTGATTATAAAATTAATGCAGTAAGAAAATTGATAGTAATATTTGATTAAAACACCTGTTTGAAAATAGTCTAGTTAGTTTATTGTAGGCATGGATTTAGTTAGAAAATAGATTTTATTGTTTTAGAGAAAATATATTTATTTCTCAACCATGTCTAAGTACACGTTCATACTATATACAATTATATAAACATTAATTGTGCCAGCTACCCGCTTTGGTGGCCACATGCAGTCACAGTAGACCAGAGAGCCGATAATGGGGAGATAGTTTTGAATCTCGGTCGGGTGAACTGGGGGTGATTTTTCCTAAATAGTTTTCCATTTTCCCTCCACGCAAATGTGGATTCGCTTCCTCTGAATTCAACCTTCCCAATTCCTAATCCATTAGAGTAATTAGTCCTAACCAGAACGGGTAGTAAGACGCGGTGCTAAATAAAAGTAAAATAAAATGATTAATAGTAGAGTTTAGTTAAAATATTGTTTATTATATACATTAATTATTAATGATAGATAATTAAACATTCTAGGCTGGTTAAAGTATTTTGGTACATGCATTAATTAATATATTAGGATTAAACATTCCAAGCTAAAGAATTTTTTGTTATATGTAAGCCTATTAATTATTAATATCATACAAAATAATTTCGGGAGGAGCGTAGTCGTTTTTCCAAGGAACACTTCCTACTAAGTTAAAGTAATTTAAGAAGGTTTATCTGATTAGAACAGCAAAATTCTGGAAATAATGTTGTAATGTGTGTGATATGATATACCAATACTTAGTTTAGCTGGGCAACTTAAATAAGTAGAGTCCTGCCCTTCTTTCTCAAAGATGTAATTATTGTGTAATACAGATGCTGCTTTTTGATTTTGATAACTATAATAATGACTAAACTATTCATTTGTTCAAATTTGTTTTACTACATAGATATATAATAAACTATAATAATATGACAAACAAATTGCTATTTTTAAATTACTTCTAATAAAAAAACTTACTTCATAGTAATAACAAGTATTTGTTCAGCATTAATCGACTATCTATAATTAGCAGTAGTTTTTGTCAATCTTTCTTTTAGTTTGGAAAGTACGAAATAAAATGACTTTTTACTCATATTATATAAATATTCTAAAAATATATCATCATAGAAGTGAGCTTGACAATGTAAGTTGTTAAATTCAGTAATCTCTTATTAAATTCATGAATTGATTAGTATCTATAAACACAAGATGTATTATTTCATTTTAGAGCTTTTTTCTAGTGTTTTAATTTTCTAAAGGGTTTTGACAGTGACGTGATGTAACAACGCACTTTAACACTGCATTGAGACTGCTATTGACTTGACGTTAGGTTATGTTAGGTTAGCTTAGGTTTGAGGACAATCAAATTTCCATGTGTGAAGTTGGACAGCTGTTAATTCCAGTAGCCTAACCATTTCTGCAACCAAACAAAAGAAAGGAAACAGACACTCGACTTTTTACGGCAAATAGGAATTACGCTCTTATGTACCTACCTTCCTTTGTACCCCAATCGTTTGCCCTGTTTTGTACTCACTTTTAGCTTGCGCTTTTATGTACCCACGCTCATCGGTAGCATATTCCCACCGGAGTGCCCCATTTCAAAGTAATTTTTAAACCTTTCAGGTTAAGTACAAACTACATTCCATGTTAATGGAAGCAATTGAATGTAATGTATCACCTATGGACCAGCCCTTTATCATCTACCCTATGTGTAAAAGAAAAAGGGTCTGGGGTTGAATCCCACCTGAAATTCAAAATAACACCTCAGTGTTCATTGGCAATTAAATATGCACTTTTGTTTACTCCCCCAAGACTGCACAGCTGAAGATGTGCTCTAGGGGTGGTTTTTATCACCTAAGAACATCACTTTTGTTTGCTTGTATCTCAGTGAAATTAAAGAGTGTAGTAATTATTTATTTTATTTTTCTCATTCTTATCTATTGGGTTAAGTTATTAATATCCCTTGTTTTGAAAGTTAAGGCTAAAACCAAAACTAGCTTTCAGTTAAATTTGATTTTCTAGAAGAATATTGTATTTGCTATATATAGATATATTGGGGGTTATGATAAATATATTCACCCCTATTAAATCACAAAAGGAGAAAACAACAAATAAATAAAGTTTATCCAAGGCTTTTACCCAAATAAATGTATCGTCCATCTGTGAAAAGTGTTTTATGTGTACTTTTTTTTTTCACCATTTTATGGTGACCAGATCTCTCTCATGTCTGCTCTGAAATTCCGTTCTTTCTCGCCATCTCCCCCATAGTCACACTGTTTCTTTGTTTGCTTCAACATCACCTCGATTATCTCTTCTTCTTACATCTCTTTCCTTTTCCTTCCTTTCACACACACGTTCCATGTTATAGTCCGACGCACACTATGTCTCAATGTTTTCTTGTAAACACATCTGTTTCGCACACACACACACACACACACACACACGAACACACACTAACACACACCCGTAACCTCTTCTACACTATTCTTTCTCCAGCAACGGGTGCTTCCAAGTCGTAACCGGAGCACACTCACTCACACACACACACACACACACACACCTACATACTCATATCCGTGTCAAAAATGGGTGGGGTTGAAAAAGAATAAAATACTTGGGGTGATACAATTTTTTTTTTCCAAAAAAAAAAAGAGAACTTTTTTCCTTAACATCCCCCAAATCCCAAAACACATTCAGTTCAAAAAGAACGTTTTGGATGGAAGAAGTGGGGTGTGGTGGTAGAGTCTAAAGTTCAAAAAAAAGGAACACCTTGGAGTCGGAATTACAAGTTGTTGCTATATATATATATATATACATATATATATATTTTTCTGTTCAAGTTGAATTGGTGGAGTTTTGGAACTATGGGATAAAATATCTTCAAGTTTAGGAAGTTGTTGATATAACCTTGTACTTGTGAACTTAACACTTGTACAAGAAAATTGTGTGGGATGTCCAAAATGTGAAAGTTAGGTTTTAAAGTCACATATTATCTACCAAAGTAGAGTTGTATGCATTTCTCTTTTATATACTTTATTTATTTTTTGCTTATTTTTAAGGTTATTATTTTATTTATAGTAAAATTTACGATATAATGGATAGTTTGGTATTTTTAAATGACGTAAATATAATTATATGTATATACATTTGTTCGCAACATAATTATATTAATTGAAAGTAGGGAAGTCAATAATATCATTGATTCGAAAAGTAAAAACAAAGAGGAAATTAAGAAATATAGTAGAACCCGCATCGGGGGTTAAACAAAACGCTAAGGAGTCATTCTTATTTAGACTGTATTTTTGTTGATCAAGTAGCTTGGTGCTTGTATCCTGCCATGGTTTACTAAGATGTATTTTTTTCCTAAATGATCTGTAGCTCTATATTCAAAGGATATTTAACATATTTCTTCTAAACCCTACCTTCCTTAATCCTGATATTATTGGTGTAATTATTCGTACAGCCCGGACGGGTAGTAAGACTTGAAAAACCTAAAAATAATATAATACTTTTGTAATCTAAAATTTAAGTCACAAATAATTTTTTTAACACAAGCCTTAAAGTATAAGTAAATGTACTAGTGTAAGGTGAACCAGTAGCCCACTAAACTGATCTCGCCATTTTTAATAAATCTTTAAAATCTATATTTATTCAATTCATTCGACTACACTTTATTGCACATATTTTTATAACCTTCATAAGTGGGCTTGTTTTTGATATGAAGGACAGAGGGAGTAAAAGAGAGAAATGTATTCATTTCACAGAACAACTTGTATATCTAAAACCTTATTAAGACTACAGCAAATCCCTTTTTTTTTTTCAATAATTTAAATAGGAGTGTGTGAAACTTCAGAAATGTTGACCTAGCTTCATTTAATCGTTCGCTTCAACTTCAATTAGAGGGTAAAATTCTGGAATCAACAATTTATGAGGCTTAACCTAAAAAATGTATTAAAGTTAAAACAAACATTTTTGTTTACATTTTTTAATTTTTCTGCTGTTGTTTCCATATTAAAATGTATTGATTATGTTTTCAGTATAACATTTTATAAATTATATTTAATACATAAATTTATATAGCTACGCAATTTATAGTATTTTTATCTAACATTAAACTGTTAGTAAAATATTTGAACTTTGATTCGGCTTCGTGACTATCTCATACTTATTATTCGATTTGAGTTCACTTCGAAAGGACAAAGTGGATTTCACACACTCCTAAATTAAATATGACAGAAACATCTTTTAAACATAATCTAAAGTGTATTTTAATAGTATCATTATATTCTAGTAGATGGCATCATAATTTGAGTTAAAATTGAAATTTCCTCGCATTTACCTGTAACCGTTATATATTTTAGTAGACCTTGGGCGATTTGGGGTAGAGTGCTTCCCTCAGAGCCCGATATTCTTGGGTTTAGATCCAACTAGGGTTGACGGATTATTCTTGAGTGATAAAAATTCTTAGCACAACTTCCTTCGGAAGGGAGGCTAAGCCTTTTGGACCATGTCGATTGTGGCATGTAGAAGAACCCCGGAAGGTATGTGAAAAGACCTATCCCAGCAAAATTAGTAGACCTTTTCGCTTTCGCTCATAAAGATTTTTGTGTGATTATATAATAAGTCAGTTTAGAAAGTATACATTAAATACATAAAATAAATAAATAAATGAATTTGCTGAACCACACTAAAATAAACAATAACCAACAACAGGGTCGACCTATTATCAACACACCACCAATTCAACCAGCTTTTGTCAAGAGGCTAAGGATTCCAGATAGATCTCCTCTCACTTAATGACTTTTATTTAATTTAGAAGAAACAGGATTGTGTTTACTCAGATGTTCTATAACAAGAAACAAATATTAGTTAATATGTTTACACTCCATATTAAAATAATTTTTTAAAACCACCAATTTTGTCTAGCTAAATTATTTCCCGTTGATTTAAAAATAGTCTATTATTTTTTCTATATCCTCATTTTAAAATAAAATTATAATATTTTATGCAAGATTAAGTTTACAAAACATTTATTCCTATAGTATTCTCATAATATCCAGGAGAATAATTTCGTATGTCATGTCTTTATTTATTTTAAGAGATTATATTTTGACTTTTAAACTTGAAGTTTAATCATATAAATCAAAGTCGATCAAAACAATAAATAATTTTTTAATTATAAGATGTTGATTTTAATATTATCATTGTAAATCTGTTTTCGCTCTCCTCCTAACCAGTCTCTTTAGAGTTACGACACTTTCATTCTGGGGGCTATATATATATATATATATATATATATATATATATTTTCTATTTGGAGATTTCTTCATGTTATTACATTTACTAAAATAATTTCTTTTTTATAACTTGTTATTGTATACACTACTACATATTGTATATTCTACATAGTTTCTCTCAGCATACACTATATTTCTACTCTATAAAATATATAAAATATTAAAACATTATTATTACTATTAATTCTTTTAGATCCCGATGTGGAACATAGGGCCACCACAAAACTTTGCCTCTCTGGCTCTTCCTAAATTTAGTTTCTGTGATAGTTTAATTTTAGGTAAATCGCATATCAACCAACCCACTCTTTTGATTTCTACGAGTGCGCGAGAAAGAGCCTACCAATTTTGATGGAAAAGTACTTTCACATACCTTCCATACCTTAAAATATATAGTATTTAATAAATCTAATAGGCTTGATTTATTATTGTTAAATAAATATTTGGTTTTTCAAATTTTTATTTTAGCTTTGTTTTTAAAGACATAGCAAGAGAGAGCTCATTGTGAGATAAATCCATTTTAATATCATAAGGATTTAAAACAATTTAATAATATTTTAAATATTTCAGTAATATCAATCATAGCTGAATTGTTAAATTTGTTAAAATCTAAACACCCGAGATCCAATAATGATGTCACTTATGAAACATCCTATGTTTTCCAGGTTTGCCATCTTTTTCAAATCAAGACGATAAATAACGCTTGTGTCTAATGTCCCTTTCCTTCCAGCTTCACCCACAACTTTCCCCCCCCCCCCCTCCCTCGTATAAACCCCTTACACACTCCTGTTTGTGCTGAAAGGTGTTGGATGTACGTGTATGTATGTATGTGTGTGTTTTTTGGATGGCAAAAGGTTTTTAGAGGAAGAGGGGAATAGAAGAGAGACTAGCTTCCGTGTGGAAGAGGGGTTAACACACGTGACGTGTGATCCATATTAGTATTGTGTGTGGGGGGAGGGGGAGGGATGTAATCAATATTTATTTGTTCAGGACACCAGGGCATTTATCAAGCACTGATGAAAATAAAATAAAATATACGTGAGAATGTTTCAGCAACGAAAAAAAGTAAATACAGTACTGAAAAAATGTAGCTTCACTAATACAATGGAAGATAGTTAAGGCTTATTTCAATTGTAGTTTTTTTAAATCCATCTAAATGTTAGGAAACGATCAGGAACGTTATTGGTGTAATTGTGGTAAAAATGGTACATCCAACTGTTCCAAGCTATATTCATATTGATAGCATATTAAAATAGTCCTTTTTACTTGATACAGTTGGAAGTTTAGAAAAAAATTAATAATCCAATTTATGTTTTTGGTAAATATTAGTAGGAATGAAATTAGTTTGTTAATATATTTGTTACATGATATTATAAAATTAACAGTTAATGTTTTATTTATAAGTAAAACCATAATTGAGCATTCTGCAAGTATTTTAGCTAAGAATATTTAGGCTGTTGAGATCTGTCACATGAACGATAGAGATTGCAGAACAATTTTCATATGATAATACTTTTAGAAAAAAAAAAGCATTTTTTTTGCGCCCAACATTTATAAAATTATAAGATAAACTAAGCCCATTTTAAAGGAATCTATAATTTCTGTCAAAGTTGACAGCTGTATAAAAATTACTTGTCGCCTAAAATATCTCCAGAAAGTATAATATCTGTCAAATAAGATTCCTCATATGGAAAGAGGAATGTATATGTTTGATGATTACTACCAATGGATAATCATGAGGATATTAATTATTATTTTTGTAATATTAATATTTAATCTGTACTTTCTTAATTGACAGATTATACAAACCAAATAATTAGTAAGTAACCTAATAATAGAACCAAATTATCATCTGATCACCAATACCATTTAATATTTAGAATATCTATTAAGTTAATTTAGTCTGCACTTTTTGGTGTAGAGGTTGAAGATAGATTCCCTGTTAGGTTTAATTGTTTGTTTTTTCATTTACTTATTTCTGATTCTAACTTTCATTCAAATGTGTATATATTTCATATCTTAATCATCCCTATTCCACTAGTATAACTAAATTTGAGTATTCCAGATATTTTGTAAGATACTTCAACTGGCTATTATAAATGTGTAGATTGTCCTTGGAATCGAATTAAAAGTCCTTTTATAAGTAAATGAACACACTGAAGACTGAGCTAAGTTTTCGTTTATTTAGAGGATTGTTTGGCATATATATTAAATAGTACCAAGTCCAATCCAGATTTATTACTGCCAATTTGATAATAATTTATCTTCCCTTAATATTTCGGAAAATAAAATGTTTTCTCATGTGTGTTGGTCCACATCGACCAAACTTTCACCCAAACCATGTTTTATTTTATATTTTTATTTCCTAGACTTATTTGTTTTATTATATACTGTTTTATTTAATTTTGATTTATTTAAATTTTTTTGAATTCCAATATATTCCATGATTACATTTTTAACGTAGTGAAAATTTATTTATGTTCAATTTAAGCTCAAATAAGTATTAATTTTAAAAAAGAGGCTCTTATTTACTAAACAAAGTAGTTAGGCGTATTTGTTATGTTTAATCTAATTAGCCCACTCTTATTTTGATCTACATAAATATTAAACACCACTTATATGTTGATTTATTCAATTATTTATAATACAATAAATATTAATTAAATCACAAATAACAGATAATAGTCCTAAATATTTTGATAAGAATTTTTTTAAATTAAAACTTGTATTAAAATTAGTTTGCATATAAATACAATTAATTGAACAGGGGACTTGGTGATCTAAGAGTAAGGTGTCAGACTTCTGTGGTAGGGGTCTGGAGCTCAAATCCCAGTCCCAGCACAGATTTATCTGATTACCAAACCTCTGGCAAAGTGTGTGCTTTCACGCTGGATGAATGTGTAAAATCCAAGGCCCCCACCGTGGTTCGGAATCCACGTTAAACTATATTTCCCCATAATTTAAGATTATAGCTTTGAGAAAGACGAACTCTACGCTCGATCAACATCTCAATAAACTATTTACTTCCAACTTCCCACAATACATCTCTTCACTTACATACTCAACTCTAATAATAATTTCACCACTTGTTCACAAGAAAACTCTACTTTAGCTATTCCACTTCCTGATTCCAATCACAGATCAAATTCTTTAACTGTATCACCTTCTAGTTTATGGAATAACCCTACCATTGGTATAAATACATTGGAATTGAATGTCTTAAGCGCAAAACTTGCAAATAATCTGCGTGTGAGAGATCAGTAATGGTAATGAAGGATGTGAAATGTAACGAACATTCTTGTGTGTATGTGTTTGTATGTGCACGAACGTGTGATATTGTATCTTTAAAATAAACTCATAGCTCAAATAAATATTAAACATATTTTTACTGTGTTTCCATGTGACAGAATATATCATTATATAAGAATTAAATAGCCAAAACTATTATGTAAGCTTTTATTGAGGATTTACTCCATCTAGATATCATAAACTCTGCCTTAAATTATTAGTGAAGAATTATCCTGAATACGGGGTGATTCCTAGATAGCTCAGTGGTTAGAGAATTGGCGTACCATGCCCAAACATCATGGGCTCGATTCCAGTGTCGAGGTCTCATTTTTCAATTTTCAAAATATATCATTAAATGTTTTGTTTTTATGTGTATTTTTTTTTCTTCTATTTTAATTGTATTTTTGGATAAGTATAAGTAAAGAGAGTAGTCTGAATTTTCTCACTAAAGTCGATTATTTGTACTATTATAATTGTTATTATTAATAATATTATATAAATATGTGTTGGATTCTTTTGTATCAAAAAAATGTTTAAACTAAGACTATTGGGATTGTATTTAAAATATTTTGCAGCACAACCCTTGAGTATTCTTTGTAGAAAATACTATTAACTTTTGATTATTTAAAAAAAATCTTTATTCGATAGTCTCTTAACATAATGTATAGTATACCAAGAAGTATTTTATTTGTATTTAATTCTATCAATATTGAACCCCAAGTAAAATCGTTTATTCTATCTCGCAGGGATTGATTAATTGTTCGTTTCTCTTTTTAAAAATTAAAAAATTGTATATAAAGTGAGTTTATAAATAATTTATTAATCATATTTATCAAATGACTTTATTATGAACCTTTAACTTATTTACCTTTCACGTCATTTTTGTGAAACGTCTGGGTAGATACTGTTTTAAAAGCTGGATAGCATCCAAATGTCCAGCCCACCACATGTTCCAGCTTTTTCCGAGTGTTTCCAGACAAGCCACTCTTGAACACTTTGCCAAATCGCTCCCTGAGAGGATGGGTCAAGCATAAATCTGTCCATCTTCATACAAGGGGTCTGCACTTGACCAAGTCTGCATTCTTAATCCTACCCATTTCATGGTCCATTAAATTTGGCAATTAGTTTTTTAATTTATATTAATATAGTACGTATAAATGGCTTCGCAGATAGGTGTTAATTTTTACTATGAATGGTCAGTTTTAAATATCGATTTAATTTGATTCAATCCTAGATTAATAGGGTCCACTTGTCATAATATTTACTAATATTACTACTACGATTACTACAGGTAATAATAATAGATATACATTACAATACTTTTAAATTTATAATACAAACGATGACGCGTTGGTGATAGGCTTAAAGGGAGAGTATTATTTAAGTAGCATCCCTAATAAAAATAATATTTGAGACTTCTTTTTTTGATTATTGAGATATGATCATTGTTGAGCTTTAATATTAAAGCTTGTCGGAGAGTAGGCACAGCCTAGATATATCACCACTCTTCTGCTCCTCCATACACAAAACTCATACACTAACCCCCTAATGTAATTCTTTGCACCACGTTGACTTGAATTTTAAAATAGATTTTGAGTGCTTTTGATTTCAAGGAGATATGATTCCATTATTTTTTATCAGAACTATTTTAGGTTGATATTTACAAACCACTCTTTATGGATGTCCCAAATAGCCTGAGTTATGTACATTTTAATAATTACATTACAGACAACTATTTTAAGATAAAATATAGTATTTGTAATATTGTTAGATTTTTTAAAACTAGACAACCAATTGTTTTTGTTTTCTTTGTTGCAAGAGGGATTGCTAGCATAGTAGTTTGTAATTTTATGGCAGAAGACATGCGAATGAATTAATTTACTTTTTGTCGAATATAATATGTGATAGTTTCACAAGATAATTTTGTGAGCAAAATAATTATTAATAATTAATATTATTACATAATAAGTCACATAGTCACATAGTTGAGTTGGTACAACCTAACCTTAATTTCTTGTATCTTTGAAGATGATAAATTCAATTATCTTAATTATTCTTAAAAAATTGAATTTAAAGTTTATATTTTATTAACCAGGCGATGTAATTAATTATTGCACATGCTTCTGAAAGTGTTTTCCTCCCTATTGTCTTGAAAGTGCGATGAAGTAATTAATACATTTTTATTTTAAATATTTTACATACTACGTTATTTTAAATTACCACGTTCAGTTAGTTTCAATGTTATTCTTTACTATTTAAGTAATTGTAATATTAAGTGCTAACTTTGAGAAAGCTTCTTCAAATTAAAAAAAAAAACATCAGCTTGTTTTTAACTAATCTCGTTTCGCGCTTAAAAGTTAATTTCTAATTTTTACTAAATAAACGTTACCTTGTCAATTTCATTTTACCATTTTTAACTTTTATTTCAACATAACTGTAAAGTTCCAAGTAATGCGTTACAGTTTTGTAATACAAAAGTTATGAACATCTCTTTAATCTTGCATATTATTATTTTGTGTGTTTTATAAGACCAGTGATCTAGTTTTTAGAGTTACTGTTCACAGATTCGTTTGTCCCTGGTTCAATTCCTGGCAAATACATATTTACTGGGTGGCAGTGGGTCTAGAATGGGGTCAACTCAGCGCCGTAAGGACAAATGAGGAGCTGCTTGAATAAAAAAAAATAGTGGATCTGGTTTATAAAACTGTTAATAATTGATGGAAGGTTTGTTGTAGTACTAACCACATGACACCCTCTTTATACGTAATTTGTTTTATCTTCGCCAACATACAGCGTATGCTAGTCTGGTATGTGGCTCATTGTGAGCTGAAGCCATGTAATGGAATATTCTATTTTTGGAATATATAATTACAGTTATTCTTTTGATTTTTTATTAACAATACACTCTAGATATTCATGTAAAATAAATAAAAAAATAATATATTGTGATTCGTTATGGTAGGCCCTATGTACTTACGTAGCTATATAAAGCTTAAGCAGTTTTCTTTTATTGATTTTGTAAACCATAAACACGTACTAGTGTATTTTCAGATTAAATTTAAGTGTTACAGCTCATTTGATTTTGGGAGATACCTAATTTGAAAAATCTCATAGTTAGGGTGATGAAATCTAGTTAGGAAAGTTCCTTGAAATGGTAAACTAACACTAGAAATACACTTATACAATTATATTATATATAACGTACTTTGGGCCTACCTTATATCTTAATCTCAGTCTGTTAAAATAAGACATCATTCCTGTGGAGTTACGATCGTCTTGCTTGACAATATTTGGAAGGCAAACCCATTTTGTGTCAAGTGCCGTCTACAGTAATTGCCTATTTATCTCTTATCATCATCTCTTTCTGGTCCTCTCCTTGCATTCATTATTCAACCCAAGGCTCAAGAACAAGCTTCCTCTTGAACCATACCTTCTTTCGAAGACCTACTCCCCGGGAGATGGTGCCCTAGTTTTCAGAAGCAGACTTGCGTTCCTACGAGGAAGAATGACTTCTACCTACGGTTGCCATGAAATGGTAAGGGACAGGAAACGAAGCACAAACAAGAGTTCAATCCTCTCTTCACAGACTGTTTATACACCTTCTTATATCACCTCAAGTTCTGAAAATAGGTCATGGCTCCTTTGTGTTGTATCTAATATTAGTGCTGATGACTATAAAAATAGCTTTATAAGTTGTACTGTCAATAGCTGGTACATTATTAATTTAATTGGGTCTTCAACATAGATTAAAAAGTTACTCAAAAGACGCTTCTTATTCAGCTGCCTTAAAAATATGTTTGTCCTATCAAACAATTAAAGACAGATTTACATCTCTTATAAAAATTTCAAGATATATTCGAGAGGCGGAAGAGCTGTGGGTGGTTTTATATCATTTTATACAGTTAGTAAAGGTCAAAACCTATCAAAAGATTTTTCTAGTCTATAAGGTGATATTCTTGAAACTAAGCATAGTTTATTAGTGCACATTAAGATGCAGGCCTACTATTTCATGTAATAATAAACAGACACATCTCACTCTCCATTGTATGATGTACAAAGTAAAATACCGGGATCATGATCAAATTTGCGCTAACGAACTGTTACGTTCAAGTAAAGTATATAAAGATTGGGTGTAGTCAGTACTCTTTCAAAGTAGATTTAACGCATTGTAATCTTGCGAACAAAACACAGACAATGATATATCAAATTCTGAAACAAGGTATTCAACCAAAATAATCATTTGTGGTTGAGTAAGCGTCCAATACTTGCCCTAGATGATTGCTGGAGCAACAAAGTATGGTTTAAGAGGGGGCCAAAATGTATTTCTACTTGTTAATTATACAACATTAGAGCAATCTTCTCAATTTCATATAATAAGTCAACAAATGAGATACTCAAAACATTGTTAACGTCATTCGCAACACTAATGGCTGACATAAGCTTGTGATATACACTAATACACTAAATAGCGTGAAATTACTCCCTTGGAATACTTGTTATATAAGTGCATCATCATGGCTTATTTTCCAAACCAACATTTTATTTATTATTTAAGGTTACTAGCCATTAAATTTTAAGAGTACATGTATTCTTTTTGAGTCGGTAAATAAGCGTACTCCTACTTTTAACTTTTCATGACCAAATAAAATGCATTTGTTTATAGCATTTCAATTTAGCTGTGTTGAGGGAGTTTAAATATTTGCAATATTTGATGATTTGTGTAACAAACATTGATTTGCAATCATATTAAAAAAAAGTGTGAAAAATATTAAGAGCCCCCTCGCCACCCTGGTAATCATATTTAGAATGTTTTCTTTTTTCAGGCTCTGGAGATAGAAATCCTACCTTTATCTCACATTAATATTATTGCTATCATGGCTCAAAACATAATTTGCAAAGTAAGAAAACACAAGTTTGAAAATACAGGCATATGTGGTTTGTTCCTCTTAAAGTCTTTTGTCAGTGGAACTGCTTGTTCTAAAAGAACAAAGGAAAGGACATACTCCCCCACCCTTAGGCCTCTATCCAAGTGTCCTCACACTCCGCTTTGTATTTGTGCCAGGAAGCTAATCGTGTCTCTCCACCCTTCCCCTGACAGGATGTTCTCGACTACACCACTGATTGCGGTAATCCCCCAACCCCTAAGGGGGTGATCCAAGCTATGCCCAAGGGGAGAAGTTCTCCGATTTTCTTCTTAACCTTCATTGAGAGACCCTAGAGCTGTATATTGGGGTCACAACCTCAATCGAGGAAAAGGGAGGGAGGGGGGGGGGTTATGAGGAACAAAAGAGATAGGGTAATTTAGAATGAAAAAATGTGCCCACCATAATTTTTGGTATTATTTTAGTAATTACTATGTTGACGCTTAGAAACAACATTTGTACTTATTTTGAGATAGGTTTATTTTAAACATTTCGTTATCAATTTAATTATGAATGTCTATAAATTAGTACTTGATAGTGTTATATTTTGAATTAACTACGATTTGTTGGACCGAATTTCATATATGTATCATTCCTAACATTGATATTTCCTCATTATTTATAGACTATAATCAGTTGATTATTTTCTATATATTAATTTATAAATATTGCTGACAAATCAATTACTTAACTTAACTAACTTTCCTTTTTGAACATGGTGTTTTTTTTTAGCACACGGGATTTATTCTGATCCCATTATTAAACTCAAGGAACAACATATTTTAGATAGGAATGGAGAGTCAGTAAAATAAAAATTATAATATATCATTAATTAGATATAGTCGATAAACATTGTCTATTACTTTACGTGATCAAAATAGATCTAGGTAGTATGAAAACAATGTCCTTAGGAAGAAGATATTTTGTCCAAAAAGGAATGAAGATACATTATGACAGTAGGAGGTTACATAATGATAAAGTTATATACCATGTAATCATCACCAGACATTGTTAGGATATTAAAATCTCGCAGATTATGAAGGGAATGACATTCAGTTTGAATGGAAGAATCTATAATCGTGTTCACGGTATTTATTGACTGATAAGCCCAATGGGAAGCAACCATTGGGAAAACCTAGACGCGGATGGGACGATAGCATTAGAATGGACCTGAAAGAGATAGGGTTTATTGAGGTGGATTAGATAGAACCAGCTGAAGATAGGGGTGGATGGCTTTTTAATTTCTAATGCCATAGACTGTACGTAAGTAAACAATGCTTATATGTTTCAGATAAATTATGGTAGTTCTTCCCTTATAAAAAAAATCTCCATGGTATGAGCCCACAAGCAAACTTTACCGATTGAGTGGCCGCCAATGCTACTGATTATAGGGCCTGCATTACTGATATATGGTGTTATGTGATCAGCACAACGAACCCCTCAATCATTAATCTCAGGTTTATAGACATAAGCCACTACTTTCCCGTCCAAGTAGCCCCTCATGAGTTTGAGTTTGAGTTCAAGACGCTTCTTCACAGAAATATTCTTGAAGTGCCGGAAACCAAACTCGCTACCTCTGGATCTGTAGCCAGTAACATTAACTACTAGACCACAGAGCAGATCAATTATTTACTTATGTCCTAAATAAATGCGTCATGATTGTTTAAATGTATTTATTTATGATAATATTCCATTTACATCCGTTTACCTTTATATTCTTTAACATTAATGGAAATCTAGAGATAGACTGTAAGGGTGGTAAGATGCCACGTTTATGAAGAAAAAGCACACACACGAAACATAGCCATTGTCATGGATATTCTTTGAAAAAAGATTTAGTTCCAAAAGGTTCTTAAATTGGATACCTAATCCTTTCGCAATATTCAAACGCATTGTTACGTTAAAGAAATCTACGTCCTCCTACACATTAAAGACATGTGGTGGGCTGCACCATATTAGTATTACATTCACGTCTAGCATTGATGAAAACCCGTTATCGATATCAAACCTTATTTTCTAGAAGGCGTAAGGTGAAGATGTAGGCAGGTGAGACCGATCCATGTTCGACTAATTTAGAGACACGTGATTAATGATTCATGACGCCGATACTTTAACTAAGAGCCCACTCAAAACATGATTAACATAGAAACCCGCTGGGAGAGAGTTTGATCGGAATCTTAGTGTCAGAATTATTTAGCGTTACGCTCTGCTAGAAGAGGTATTTTAAAATATTCAATTAGCTCTTTGCGGTAAAATTATTTTAAAATTTCACACCAAATTAAATTCAAATTTAATTTCCGTTACTAAAAAAAACTTTTTTAAATTTAATCTCAGATATTAATAAAAACTTTATTTTGTATTCCAGTTTATGATGAGGCTTAAAATATATATTACATGTATGTATACTTAGTAATATTAGGAAAATATAATATTATAACAGTATAATATGTTTGATTTAAAATTTGTAGTGTTGTCTCATAAACCAAGTGTTACTTTCAGGGAAATATTAGAATTAATTAAAAACCCGCTTTTGCATCACTCTCGCTCTAGGCTGGACTGCCGATGATGGGAAATGGAGGTTCGTACCCCGGTTGGATGTGATAAAGGTGTTTTATTCTGAACCAATTACCATTCTCCCTCCACCAAAATGTGGCTATAGATCCCATCCCATATATTCCACCTTCGTCATCCCAAACAAATCAGAATATTGGAACATGATCGTACAATCCGAATGGTTAGTGAGATTTTGTGCTAAAATAAAATAACAAAAACAACGGTTAGTGAATCACACTTAGTAAACACCATATTAAGAGATTGTTTTAACAAGTACGTTAACAAGAAAAAATATGTTTTCATATAAAAGTCTTTTCATATTGTTAGTTTAAACAACTTCATACCTATTTAACTATAGTAAATATGATGAAAGTATTTATAATTAAATGTGAGATTGAATATTAATAGCCGTACAATGAAGGAATAGGCTGATACAAATTAAATAAATAATTTTAAGAACCTTCCGTTATTGTTTTATATGAAATAATTTGTTACAATATTATATAATTCTGGACTAATTTTAAGTTTTTAATAATAGATTGATTTAATATAATGAAAATGAATGGTTAGAATACTAGAAGTAGAGTGATATATATTATATATTTTATAAATAATTGGTGTAGAAAATACTTTTACAAAAGTCAAGTGAGATTGATTAGTAGCCACAATTTTGAAGATTATTTAAAAAATAATGGTACCATTTAAAAAAATGTATAGTTAATATAATTTTTACCTTCTTAATCAAAGATAAGTTATTTTGATCGTGAAAAATTCGATCTTGATATTATGATGATTCCTAACCTTTTGTGTGAACATTTTAGAAAACATTCTAAATAATTATTTAGTAAGGAGTGAATAAATATAAGCTAAAACTTAGATATTGTATATATATATATATATAGTCCTATATTTTCATCCTTGTGTCAAACTAAATTTGTATTGTAATTTTTAACATGTTAGTAATGATAGTTTGACCATTTGACTCTTTTAAATACACTAATTATTGAGTCATTGAAATATTTTAATTATTATGAAATTTTCTATAATTGATATTCCAAGATTATAAATAGCTTGTCCAGGGTCTTTCAGTTGTATATATTTTTTCATGAGTATTCACATTTATAAAATCTTAAATTTGAAATCATATGTTTCTGAATTCTTTAAATAACAATATCTTAGCCTTAAATTATAGTTTTATGTGAAGTCAAACCCAAAAAATTGGGTTTTAAGATTATTTCTGTCGCCGTGTCTGTCTCTCTGTCTGTCTATCCCTGGTCATGGATCTGAAATGGTAGGATGAATTTTGTTCATACTTAATGTATGGATTTTATAAAGCTATACCACAAAAAAATATGTTCTTACCCTAGCCCTTCAACTAAGAGTAGTTAACTGAAGATTCATTTTTAGTTACATTAAAATATTTCAAAAGTGGCTCTGATGATTATGTTTAAAATTTGTATATCTGGTATTTGATAGGTATGACAAGTAGTGGTGCATAGATGGTTTTTGGAAAGGAAAGTTTTCTGATAGGCCATTTTTGAAAAATCTAAATATTTCTAATAAGTATCCACCGATTTGGTTTTAAATGGGTATTTAAGGAGTGTTTGACATTAAAATTATCCCTGTATACTTGGTTTTGGGTAAATATTCTATAAAGGGCTATTTAGTGATAGGTGACTTTTGAATATTCAACTTATTTTGAAAATGACAATTTTGCTTAAAATTAATAATTGGGGAGTACTTAACATTTAAATGACAAATAAACTTGTATATGTACTGATTTTTGGAGAGAAAATTTGGCTATGGATAATTTACTGATGAGTTTTTAATTTGAGTATTTTAAAAATGTATTTGGTGATTTGGTTCATAAATTGGTATCTGTTAAGTTGTTTGCATTATAAATAGTTATGGATTTTTTTATATAAAAATCATACAATAACATTTAACAACTACCTGATTTTTGTAAAAAAAATAATAATTTTAATTTCTCTAAAAATCTGGTTAAAAATTAGTATCGGAGGACTTTTTTACATCATCAATAAAAATGTGTCTATATTTTTCTAAAATAAATTAATTTAGGGTAGTTTACTTACGAAGATTATATAAAATTTGAGTGTTTTTAATTGACCTTGATGATTGAATTCATAATGATAATCTGGAAATGGTTTTAAACATAAAGAAGGAAACTTTTTATTTTAACAAATAAATAGTTCTATGGTAACATACAAATCAATAATTTTTAAAATTTGAGTTTTGTTAAATATATTTAAAAATATTTTGTTAAAAATGATGTATGAATATAATACATAATGTGTTTATTGTAATCAACTAAGATGTGTTTGTCTGTATGAGGAAACATATTCAAGGACAGTCTACTCAAAATCTTTGTTTGAAAATTTTCTTGGAAGTTATAATACACAATAAGAGAAAGTCTATGTGATTGTGTCTTACAATTTATTTTTATTTCCCTTCTCCTTGCGGCAGATGATGAATCTGATACAGGAAATTGTTAACATGTCTTAGTCACGAATGCCATAATCAAGAAGATTTATAAATAAAAAATAAGTGAAACCCCATTTTCATTATATTTATTATATTTTCACTAGCGGTATACTTGTTGCACGATGATGTGACACATTGTCATATATTTGATGGGTGACATTCTTTCCAAGCACCACGGACCACTAAGTAAAAATATACTTAAATAGAAACAAAATTGATTTTGCTCATGATCTTCCTATCACAGGATAACCAAACTATCTTAGATTTAATCCTATCCATGTTCCCTCTGATGTCGGTCATGACACCCATTCTTCCTTTAAGAAAAATCAATATAATATGCCTTCCACAACAGTGGACACACAAGATATGGTATAAACATCATCTGGTCTGATTTTATGATGTCTGGGATTTAGGGAGTAAAAATCCCCAGCTTTTATCTTGATAAAAAACATCATGATCTAGGCGTGTATGGAACGAGATTCAAGTTCAGTTTTTTTTTGCATTTATTATAGCAAAACATTTTTTTAGACAAAATAAAAGAAATATGGCTCGAATAGAAACATAACGCTTAGTTTTATTCACATGGTGATATCAACACTTCTTGAATATCAGTAATGACCATAGTGGCCTTAGAAGAGAAACTTTTTAAACGAAGAGAAAAATTTGTCACTAAATTTAAATACACCCTTGACAGATATTCAAGAGCCTTTGTGGTCAACATAAAAAGATAATGAGACTATATTTCTACTGAAAGAATAGTTGGTTTATTCTGTCGAAAAAAAAATTACTATTTAACCTGAAAAATACTGCCCTTATGTCACAGCGCCTAACATTCAACCTTAAATAAATATCCACTCTACCTCTACGTCAATATGGTTTTGTCTTAACTATTTTTTTTCTTATTCATTCATTATTTTCGCGGGTACTCCAGATAGGTAGTAAAATATGATAGATATTTAAATATTTTTTGGGTATTAAATGCATATTAAGTGGTAATATTCAATACAGGTATCTCAGAATATGTGAGGCATCTTCCAGTGTGTGATAAATAGGCATCTTGACACTCAATTTTGCATTTTGTGTTCTCATCCATCGCTGTCTTGTTTCGTTTACTTTTCAAATGGAGTCGTGAATCTATTGCTCGCATCAGTGAAACGCTCCCATTCTTCGCTGTGGGCGCAGGAACAGCATTCGTGGTAAAATGGCATATGTCACACAAATATATATATATATAAATATATATATATA
>CABFWO010000304.1:329841-375756 GCA_902155825.1 Timema genevievae | reverse complement strand
CACTCTCTATCACATCATCGTACAGTTCGGACGTGTCTTACACACTCTCTATCACATCATCGTACAGTTCGGACGTGTCTTACACAATCACGCAGTCACCCCAACTCAACTTGCATTAGTACTCATCATTCTCTTATAACCAGAAGCAAAGTGTGGAATAGATTAATCCTTATTATTGATGTGTAATCTTTCATTTAAGTTACGATTCATTTAAAACAAACCCAGTCCAATCGTTGGCCGGAAATTTGAAACTACATGGCGCCTGAACACAATATGTTTAAATATTTAGAACTAGCACCGATACATAAACTGACGCACGTAAATCCAGGATGATAAGGTCGTATAATAACCCATTCAGGATCCGAACTAAGGACGCCGGAACTGATACGACCGCGTGTAGTTAGAACGCGTGGACCACCCGCCTTAATATGCCACCTTCCTGTCATTTGTGGAAGCAAAACATTTTATAATAAAAGCTCCGACACCTTAGCGCAGTCGGTAGCGTGTTTATCTACTGAGCTAAGAGTCCCGTGTTCGATTTCCGGCACGGCCGAGAAATTCATCATTGGTGAAATGTGGGTTTACCCTTTCACAGTGATGAATTAACGACTGTTGGTCTGGATGTCGTGTCTGTTCTAGATTTAAGTCAAAGTGTCCATTAAATACCTGAAACAAATGATAGGTATGCCCTTACCTTCATAGAGCCAATCGGGGACGCCGTTATAGATGACGCCAAGTTCTCCAGTGTTGGTGACCTTGTAGATCTCGGAACCCTTAGCTCGAGGTTTGTAATAGACGTCGTTCTTGTAAACGAAGGCAAGGGCGTTGCCCCCGGGAGACCACGCCACGTATTGGAGGCTTGGCTGATCAGAATCCACCTCGAATGGCGCCAGATGATATTTGTTTCTGCACATAACGCACACAGCTTTAAAAACAAAATTGAAAATATTTGTTCGGGGCAAGATAAATATCACGAGAAAAAGGACGGACGGAACAGTTGAAATACTATTAACAATGGTTATTTGATTCGAATATGTTCAGAAAAATGAGACCCTCGTGAATATTTTGTTAAAGATTTACAAGTTAAATTATATTATAGTTTTAACTGCTAAAAGTGTGCTGATACAATTTGGATCCCTTTGAATATTTAGGTTGTTTGAAAAAATTCTTCGTGTTTTTATTACTATTGATAGTATTTTTTTACATCTCCTTAATATTTGATTATGTATTATTTTCATACACTTTATAAACTTTAACTTAAATTTAACAAATAAAAATATTCAAACAAGATATTTTGAAAACATATAGTAACCATAGTGAAAATTCGAATCGAATTTAATTTCAATACAAACCGCTTAACGAACATAGATTACCGAAACAGAACTCCACAGTGAACTTATTAATATTTGACAGGTGGACCGCATAGTACGATGTGGTGCTTAAAAAACCCCCAAATTAAAGCACAAACATGAAAAGTGTTTACATAACAATAACCAAATCCCATTAAAATTTCAAATAACAAGACAATAAAATTAATAAACACAGTAAAACCTCGTTAGACATAATCCCAGTAGTCCGAAATTCCGTATAATCCGAACACACTTTTCGGAAAACGGCGAAAAAATTAAGTCAAATTAAATATATTTTATTGTTTAAAAAGCTTAAAATTAAAAGATAATTGTAAGAAACATGATATTTGATAATAAATGCTTAATATTTACATGTTGTAGTCAACACAATATGTTTTCCTGTAACTAAAAATAATTACATTACATGTCACGTGTTATACATCAGTTAAATAAGTGAAAATATGATTAAAATCATTCAACTGTAATTTAAAATGGGTGAAAGTACTGTATCCGTGTATTCTACCGGTTAATCCGAACAAGCTTGGGGCCCGATTAGTTCGTACCAACAAGGTTCTAGTGTAATTTCTATTTCTATTTGTTGATTTAATAATGAATTTGGAACGTAAATATTCATATTTTAATATATACGTATATATATTACATAGGTAGTATTTTATACATGGGAAACCACAGAAATATTTATGTAGATGAATGATTTCACATCCTCGTAATGCGTGGCTGCCTCTTTTTCAAATGAATCTGAGGTTTATAAAAGTCGGCAAGTCATAAATGAATGATGAGACGTCAAATACCGGCGACAAAAACAAAAACAAAAACACATGAAGTACTTTCGGATATTCCACGATAGAGGGTGCGACGGGACGAATTATATTGGCTGAGAGACAGGAAGTTGTCAGTAGTTGCAATCTACTGGTCGCCACGGCTCAACAATGAGACAACAATGGACAATGGACCCACCAAATGTGTCCTTTATAAAGATCCTTTCCCGCGGAAGAGCTGCTATCTACTGGAGAAAGACGATAATATATTCAAGAGTGTAAGCGTGAAAGCATGAAATAAGCACGTATCTGAGGAAAGAAGAATACTTGAAATATTACTTGGAAATCGTTATTTTTTTACGGGAAATTTTAATGCATTTTAAAATGTTGCTCTGGATATATTTTAGTAGTAAAAATTTTACTCAACATAAAATATGAAAGGGCATTTAAAAAACCATTAAATACTTATTAGTCTTATAAAACAGTTTAGTTATGTGGTTAATTTATATTTTGAAAACTTTATCTTGGAGATTGGAAATTAACTTAAGGTGGCAGTGTAAGGAAACGCGAGTAAAGGGTTGAACTTTTACAGTTTTTATATAAAACCCTTTGTTTTGGTTAAAAGAAATCAAATATTTCTCCAGTAGAAATATAAAGTTTAATTTTTTTCACATGGTGATATCAACAGTTGTTGAATATCAGTCTAGGGTGTCCCGGAATTCATTGACAACTTTTTCTCTTAATTTAAAAAGTTTCTCAACTAATGACGAATATTCAACAACTGTTGATATCACCTTGGGAATAAAATTAAACTTTATCTTTGTATATAAGCAATATTTTATTTATTTTGGTCTAAAAACGTTTTGCTAATAATAAAATATTTAAAAAAAGTTTGTTAATTAAAAACGTTTCTGCTGGATGCGTGGAATATATTTCTTAGTATCTCTGGGTGCCAGAACTATAGTGTAATTTTCATAGAAGGGGTTCTTATCTGACAGCTAGAAAAGTTACTAGATATACTTTCATCCGTTCATACGTCAATCCATGTGATATGAATTTGTCACTTTTGAATATATATTATCAATTTTGGATGACAAAATACAAACAAACAAAAATACAGAAAATGCAAAAGAGTTTTTTTGTGGCCAAAATTAGTAGCATTTTATTATTTTATTAGTTATCTTTTATATGTATTGATGATATCTATCAAAGCTAACATCTTCAGATCAAATTACTAAGTATTAATAAGCGAAAGTAGATCTAGTATCTTTCTTAGCTGTCAGATATGGGCTCTTCCTTAGGAAAATTGCACTGTAGTCAATATTATTTCCTTCAGTCTCGGTAACAAACATAGACTGCACACGCCTTTTTACTATCGTCCATGTTGTTGCAAGCTGCACGCAGGAGCTGAGACTGATACAAATAATGATACGAATACTGATTAGTACTGTCAGTCTGATTGATCGTGCAGGTAGGTGGCCCTATAAGAGGGGGCGATAGGGGGTAACACCCCAGTCCCTCAAAAAAAAAACTGTTGAAATTAAAAAAAAATCTCTTTTGGCTCTATAGATTGCAGTCATGGTGAGATCTTTAAAAAAATTTATGAAAACTTATTATATCAATTTATATTTATTCTTCGTAACATTTATTTTATTTGTAAGTTGTTACCTACATTTTCTAACATGGATGAAATAGGATCACATTAGCGTGAGGAGAATATGAGGAAACCACAGTTATAGGCCTAAACCGCCCCCCTTTCGCCTCTCCAAGAACATCCGGCCGAGATTCGAACCCCAAACTCCCTAATCAATCCAGTCCATTGCGAGACTGACGCCTTATAACGTGTTACCAGCTGTGCGGATAGCCAATTAATCCTCCTCATTCTTCTTCCTTAGATTATATCGTATTTTATATAAGATACTGGAACTTTAGTACATTAATAAAAGAAAAAAAGATCCATGGTATCAACCCACAAGCGAGCTATACCAACTGAGCGGCCGCCGCATGTTGGCGAAGATATTGCCAACATTTGCGGATAAAGGGTATCATGTGGTCAGCACAACGACACCTCCAGTCGTTAATTTCAGTTTTCTAGAGCGGAATTGCTAACTTTTTTTTATTCAAGTAGCTCCTTATTTATCCTCACGTAATTGAGCTGAATCCGTTCCAGACAAACGGCTTTACAGAAGAAACTTGAAACGCTGGTGATCGAACCGGGGACCTCTGGATCTGTAGCCAGAAACTCTGACCACTAAACCACAGAGGCGGACAGTGCATTAATATATATACAAGAATTATTATTTATTTAATCACCCATGAATAGTTATTAACAGATTGTTTAAGTTTTCTCTCAAAAGAACTTTATTATTTCACTAATAATTTATTTTACTCTTCGATTAATGACGTAATAAGATCATATCTAAGGTGTTTTGCTAAAATACATATTTTTCATTCATATTTTTATTTTTGCTCTCTTTTATCCAAAATAATTTTAGCTTCTAGCTTTGATTTATTATCTAGCATTTGACATGTTTGATGATGGTAGGGGCCTTATTAGTTATAATAATTTTAAATTAGTCGATGTGTGAAGAGCCCTCCGCCCCTTTTTTTTTATATAATATTGGGAACTGAACAGCCAATGGGCTGTGAAGCCGCCATACTTAATGTCTTTGCAATAAATCGATATCTGCCTGAAAAAAACACAACACAGTAAATAAATATAGCTCGTATAACATGTAGTCGAAATAGTCTTTTTACTTCAATTTTTACGCCATATAAATTAACGCTATTTAAATTTTAATATCAAGTATTTTCTTGACTAATAAAATATATTCGAGTCTGCTTGGACGGATAATGTAAAGCCACACTCATTACACAACGATCAAAAAGCCAAGTGCTATATTCCTAACGTTAGTTTATACAAAATATTAACTTTAAAGCTTATTTAAAATAAACCAATGAAAAGTTTATAAACCCAATATCATTGCTGAGAGAACTGCATGTCTTATGGAGAAAAGCTTTATCTTCGTTCTTTTTGTTAACTGCTTCCAAATCTCCTAGCTCTCAGTTATGTCCGAAGGTGGTATGGTGGGGTAAGA
The DNA here is from genome assembly GCA_902155825.1 of Timema genevievae. NCBI lineage: Eukaryota > Metazoa > Arthropoda > Insecta > Phasmatodea > Timematidae > Timema > Timema genevievae. The sequence continues at coordinate 370,530 of CABFWO010000304.1, read as the reverse complement.
ATGAGCTACTGGCCAAATCTCCTCGCTCTCAGCTATGTCTGAAGGTGGTGTGCTGGGGTAAGAAGGAGCTACTGGCCAAATATCCTCGCTCTCAGCTATGTCTGAAGGTGGTGTGCTGGGGTAAGAAGGAGCTACTGGCCAAATCTCCTCGCTCTCAGCTATGTCTGAAGGTGGTGTGCTGGGGTAAGAAGGAGCTACTGGCCAAATCTTCTCGCTCTCAGCTATGTCTGAAGGTGGTGTGCTGAGGTAAGAAGGAGCTACTGGCCAAATCTCCTCGCTCTCAGTAATGTCTGAAGGTGGTGTGCTGGGGTAAAAAGGAGCTACTGGCAACCTCGACCAACCAGCGTTGCGAAACTTGTCTTATATTTGAGGGGAGATTGACCACACGAAAACGAGAGAATGGCAACGCTGTTTGGATCAATCTATGTTTGAAGAAGAAATGTCTCTATTTCTGTGGAGTGTACATTGTTGTGAGATTTCACCCCACAGAAATGTCTCTATTTCTGTGGAGTGTACATCATTGTGAGATTTCACCCCACAGAAATGTCTATTACTGTGGAGTGTACATAGTTGTGAGATTTCACCTCACGGGAGGTCTTATAGCCAAGGCTGAAGTCAACTACGGAAGATTAAGCCTTTAAATCCAATACTTTACCCGAATGTGTGTACTTAAAAGAAAAAAGTTATCTTTTTTTAAAATTTAACAGGCCATGAATACGCCAGACAGGTTTCTACGTCGTAATGGGTCATTCGTGTCCACAAGCGTGTTACGTATATATTAATTTTATGGGAATAGGACCGCGTCTTACTACCCATTTCGGGTTATACGCTTATGAACTAATTAAGCTAATGGTTTTAGAAATTTATAGGGCTATATTTATATAAAGTATACACGCATTTGCGTGGAGGTAGAGCGGAAAACAATTAAAAAACACATCCTTAGTACACCCGACTGGGATTCGAACCGCAACCTCCCCGTCATCAGCAGTACAGAAGATAATATGACAAGACGAGGGTCTGTATGCTGGAATGGGCTGAGACATTGTCACATGCTATATTTTCCAAGATAACCCCCTTTTCCCCACCTATATTAAATTTACTGCCAGCCTTAAACGATCTTAGTAATTCTAACTGTCGAATTACCTTAAGATAAAGATATGACGAGAACCTCACCGTTATAAATCACATTTAAAAAAACACCTCCGTTACACTCCGTAGAGATTCGAACCTCATCTTACCACCTATGTCTATTGCGAGACTTATGCCTCAGACGGCAAAACCACTTTTGTTGATAGTTAAATTTAATTAAATGATTATCTAATGCTTGATAGAATAGTAAGAGAGTGGAAACCAACTGCTAATACATTAAAAGTTTTAACCCTTTTTATTTTCTTTATCGTTACAAAGAAAAACAAGCATTTAATTTTTTCTTAAATGTTGATATCCAGCGCAAAGTTGTTTCTTTAAGAGCCCGTCTTACCTCATAGTTAACGAATAACAGAGGTAGTTTTTTTAGCGTAAGCTAGCAGTGTTTGTAGACTAGAAATTCCTGGGCCTGAATTCACTAACGAGTGCAATTTTGCTCCGACGCAAGTCAAGAAATGGCGCAACTTTGTGACCAAGATGCGCCTTATTATTTGCTTCATTTCCGTATTCACTAAACAAGGAGCAAACTGGTGGCAAGATTATGGTGACGTCACCATGAACATTATCAATAATTGCGCTCTTTTCGACCAAACCTTGTGAAGAATTTATAGGCCTATTCAAAGTCAAGGCTACTTCATTTTAAATCTAATGAAAATGACAGCAAATACCAAGATTTCAAAAATTTTTGCTTATACGCTAGAAATAAAATTAGAAGCGGCCTCTTTCTGAGTGCTTTTAAAAAAAAAAAAGAAAGAAAAAAGAGTACATTATCTAGTATGTATTTATATTATTAGTTTAAAGCTTAAGTTCCATTAATAAAACATTCATAGAAACTTTAAAACTTATTTTAAAGCTATACTAACTACCATATTTAGTGATGAGATGTCTTTGGACTTTGAGGAATATAAACCTCTTTGGATCTAGACAAAGATTACACAGTTCGTGGTTTTGTTTTGTAATAATGCAAGAAATGCCATTACGTTGTTTGAAAGTAAAAATTCAACAATAAAAGGTGATTGCTTTTTTTACCACTATCTAAATTGAAACAAATGTTTTGCTTGACAGGCGTATGTTATATTATTTATTTATTATTAATTGGAGTACAGTTAACTAATTGTATTTTAAGCCATTGCGATAATATCACGCCATTTAAATTTATAGGAATGACAGTCGTGATTTAATAATCTTGGGTGGTGGCAAATAAAAGGCGCAACATTGTTCTCAAATTGCGCCTGCTCCTTTTAATGAATAGTTTAATGAATATTGATAGTGGCGGATATGGTGCTAGTAGCAGTCTTGAACCTAACTTAAGTCTAGCTTAACAAGACCATTGTGACCACAATAACAATTCTCCTTCGAGAAAAATATATATGCTATCACTGGGAATCGAACGTGTAACCTCTAGATTGTAGCCGGAAATTATGATCAGTATACCAAGAGGCCAGCCTACTTAGATAGGTAATACAACTAAAACAATCGGACTTGCATCCGGGATTTGACTAGACAATCTCGTAGCGATGAATCTCAGTCATACTCTACCAAACTCGTAATTTCATTCCATAAAGTTGGTATCCTAGAATTTAAAATCTCGCAATTCGTGTTGAGTCGTCCATTTTTTGTACCATCGTGCTCCATTTTAAACAATAGATGTACGGTAGTTAGTTTCATCTCTGCTACATTTGTGTGAGTAAAAGTTTAGTGTGTGTGTGTGTGTGTGTGTTTTAATATGAATAAAGATAATAACCAGAAGAACGGAAGGCTCTCTTATTACTTCTTCGAGGCATTCAGTTAAATTTAAATTAAAGCACACGTTTTATTCCGTCTGAACAGTTTGATAAATTTATTTTAACTCATCTTGAAAGCTTTTATAAGTTCGTAATATAATATACACATATTATATTAAATTAATTTTAAAATGCTTCAATCTTTCCGTTCGATAAATAATTCATTCAAGCTTTCGACAGTTCAACTTGTATCTTACAAATTACTTAAAACAACTATGGTGAGATTGGCGATTACTATAGTTGGTGCTCCAGTGAATTTAAATAAAATCTATTTGCATAGCACCCGCTTCGGTGGACGCATGGTTTAAAGCGTCGTTCTCGCAGTTTATTAAACTGCCGAGGACGGGGAGATGGAGGTTAGAATCTCGGTCAGGTGCCCTGAAGGTGGTTTTCCCAAAATAGATTTCTACTCTCTCTCTTTTCACGCAGATGTGGGTACACTTCCTATAAATATAACCTTAAAAAACATTGGCGTAATTAGTACATAAGCGTATAACCCGAACGGGTAGTAAGACGCGGTGCTAAAAGAACCAATAACAAAGTTTTGTTCAGAGATAGCTAAATACAAACGTTTCAAGATGGTATCACGTGACCGCTCCAGATCGCAATGGAGTATACCTCGTAACACTTCAGGGATAGGTTCGCAGGCGTTACATCGTAACCTGTAGTCTTCGTTAAAAAACAACAACAAAGGAATCGAGACCATTAAAGGGGGAATTAAAGAAGAGCATTAAGCTGCGTTGCATACGTTTAGAAATCCCGCAATATTTAAGAAGTGGTTTCATATTTTTTAATATGGTTTTTATCGAAATGTAGAAGAAATTTATCAACATGTTTTTGACCAATTAAAAAAGTTTAAAGTGATAAAAAATCAACGATGCTTTACGTAAAAATTTGTACTTTTGAGATTATTATTATTATTATTATTATTATTATTAGCACCGCGTCTTACTACCCGTTCGGGTTATACGCACTTACGCTAATGTGTAATGGTAGGATGATTGTGAGATGAAATGGAGGACCTAGAGTTTAACGTGGGATCCGAACTACGGTGGAGGCCTGGCATTCCTCACCTTCACAAGATGTGATTAATGCACGTCTTGTCAGAGGTGAAGGAAGGGTTCGGCAATCAGATAAATCTATGCTGGGACCGAGGATCGAGCCCCGGACCCCCAACACAGAAGTCTGACACCTTACCCCTAGACCACCAGGCCACCCTTTTGAGATTAAAGTAGATAGGTCTGAACCTAGATCAAGCGTTCCTATATCAAACAAAGTCATGTTTTGATCGGATCACAGTACATATTTTAAGATAATGCGGGATTGTTTTTATTGGGTTTTATTTAAGCTATCAATGCCGTTTTTTTTCTATTAGGAATTGGCCACCATGACTTCCGGAAGGAAGAGAGGAAAAGAAAGTATATATTTTCACCCTATTTTACAAGCACCCACTGCTTACGCACAAATTGTCTAGAAAAAAAGTATGATTTCAATTTCGTCAAAGTCTAAACTGTCCTCACAAACCCAAACAGTTTTTCCATTTTACAAAAAAATATAACAAAATTGAAAAGGCATCAGGCCTACTTTAAAATGAAAACAAGCTAGTTCATTGAAACAGATTTCACTGTCGTCAAATGAAGAATTCAGAAAAACCGCATGTCGATGAGATTCCTGGTTTGAGCGTAATTATCTACTTCGTCACCCGTGCATGACATGGGTTATTTAAGTCATCCGCTGAAAAAAAAAACCCTGCCGGGTTTAAAAGTTAAAAGGAAACTTTAATTAACAAGTTTGGAGTAAGGATTTAACGTTAAATTTGTGAGTGACTTAGTTTATTAAGATTCTCTTTGTTTTTAAACTTTGTTCCAATCCCCTTTTCGCACAATATAAGTCATATCACCTTCACGTTTGTTATTAATGAAATCAATTTAAATAACGCGACGCTGGCAGGGTTGGTTATTAAAAGAAGGGAAAGTTATCAGGCGATGTGATGGAGATTGCGTTCCTTGGTGAGAAGATTGTCTACCTTTGGCGATCAATCAGGTGACCTGGTGAAAATTCAAGGAAATGTTGTTAGGTAGATTAAGCGGAATTGATCTAAATTATATGCTAAAGTTTGCAACCTCAGAGATCACTTTTAATTAAAATTTTTAATGAGAAATGCCTTACTAATAACTTATTATTCTCTTCCTCAAAAATTAATTAACTATGTCGGTGAATAACGATACTTATTTTGTGGCCGCATTGGCTTGGCGTAACTCTCACATTAGATTAGACTGCCGATGACAGGGAGACCGGAGTTCGAGGATAGGATTTTCATAAATGGTTTTTACACTCTCTTTACAAGTAAATACGGGTACTTCCTCTAAATTCAACCTTCCTCATCCCTAACTCATGAGCGTAATTACTACATATGAGTATAGCAGCCTCAACAGATAGTAAGACGCAGTGACCTTCCCATGGGTTCAAAGAATAAATACCCTTCTGAGGGTCTTTGTTTCGAATCTTGGCTGGACATATTCACCTTTTGTTTAGTCATCTTAACAGAACTATGGAATTTTCTTTCTGTTGAAAAATTTCTGTAAATAGTTTCATGTTCATGTATTTTATAAGCCGCAAAATATTTTGTTACTTTGACGAGTGGTTTATCTTGGCGAAACTTCGCAAAGTCACGAAACATATTTTCGAGGTGGATTATTACGAAAATATTTTGTAGTAACTTTTCATAACTGTCATAAAATACCAAATATGATCTCGATGGAATTTAGCCAGGGTTATAGGAGTTTCTTATTTTGACGTTCTAGCTAAAGGTCACTGCCGACCTAATATTGGAGGTAAGGATGTGGAGTCAGGGGGAGAGAGAATGCTGTAACATTGGCGTAGAGAAGGAATAGAAGAAATCCTGGTGAAAATCAAATTCGTGAAACTATCCCCCCTTCCAATGGTATTGGGACGAGTAGTTTAGAATGTATAGGTAATAATTATACCTACATTTTTCTAGCAGTAGAATGGTAAAACTATTTAATTTTTTTTTAATATGGTTGGCCGTTATTTGAATTCAGACCTCTTCGTCACTGATAAACTTAGCCAGATGAAACTGATGCCTTTGTCCACGTGACCACCTGTGTGAGTTATTATTTTATTACTAGTATATTGATGTTACGTAATTGGATCAGATACGAAAATGTTCAACTCTTTTAGATGTTCCAGATATCTCTCTGATGCCAATTCACCCTTTTACAGATAAGACACAAACATTTGGACCCAACTCACAGCTGGAGGAAATTTAAACAAATTAAAGTAATCACACATCTTTGAGAAAACTTTATGAAAGAGATGATTAAAATTCTAGCAAATTACACTCTGAATTAATCAGAACAGATAAAAAGAAATGGGGGAGAAAGGTGGAGAACTCAGCTATTTTTTGCCGAAGAAAGTTCGCTCCAAATTTATTCTTAGTTTCTTAGGGTGATTACGCTTCATTTTATTTTTATTTTTTTGTCGTTATAGATTCATACAAATCTTTAGTCTCAGATATTGGCTACGTTTAATTTAACCTCCCACTAAAAGTTAAGTTTATATACCTTGAATATAATTTCATCCGAACACAAAAAAATTAATCTCTTTTTATACAAATATAGTTTTATTAGTACTAACCACGTAAAAATTTACTTTGGTTTAGCTATCTACAGCAACCACTTCCTTTCAATAACAAATAACTGATAATTCAGTGAATTATTGTAACGCTGAAAGGATGGGAATGTCAATAATAGAAGGAGAAAAAATCTTCTCAGAAGCCAGTAGTGCATGAGCCTTATACCTCCTGTACAAGTTTTATATCTGACATCTAGATATCACTAAATTTACTCCTAATATATTATTTGATTTATTTGTCTCATGCACGAGATTGAGAAACAGTTGAGTAATAACTGTCCGACATTCCCCCACCGAGAATGAACACTCCTCCCCTTGCTAAGGGGACAGAACGCCACCGGTGATGTACGAGGGGCGCTTGCAAGGGTAGGAGTTAATGGCTTCACGAAAAGGGAGTAGAAAGAGAAGATATATATTTTTATTTCAGGAGAAGGAGGGATTTGTCGGTGGAGATACGACAGAGATAAAGTAAAAGTGCAAGAATGTATTTGTGTTTTGTTAACTTTTTTATTTTTTTTTGTAGTGATTTTTAAAGCATAAAATGGGTTTAAATATTTATTTATATGACTTTAATTATTGTAACCTAGTGCCTGCATATTTGGTTTGTTGGTAACCTGGCTTCATAAAGCGGCTTTCATAAGATCAATAAGTAAATATGTCTGGTATGTTGCTCTTTATAATATACATAGACTATATATATTTATATATCATATACTTATTTCATATATATGTATATATCTTAAAAAATAATAGTAAAACTAAGCGTATATAAGTGTATTTTTAGCATATATGCACTAGAGTCGTGAATATCCGAACCTCGATTATCCGGCCCAGTTCTCGGTGTTAAAAAGTGAGTTTTAAAATAAACAAACCAGTACATAACCACTAGTAATTAAAATAAAAATCGACCGCAAACCCTTTACAAATGTTACAATGGAGACAGCAAAGCATAATGTAGTCTTGGTAGGTGTAGATAGCAGCATTGTTTTGATTTGGCTGGAAACAGAAGTTGCGTCAAAGGAGGTGTGGTCTTTGTCGGTGAAGATAGTAGCATTGTTTTGATTTGGCTGGAAACAGAAGCTGCGTCAAGGAAGGTGTGGTCTTTGTTGGTAGCATTGTTTTGGTTTGGCTGGAAACAGAAGATGCGTCAAAGGAGGTGTGGTTTTTGTCAGTGTAGATGGTAGCACTGTTTTGATTTGGCTGGAAACAGAAGCTGCGTCAAGGAAGGTGTGGTCTTTGTCGGTGAAGATAGTAGCATTGTTTTGATTTGGCTGGAAACAGAAGCTGCGTCAAGGAAGGTGTGGTCTTTGTCAGTGAAGATAGTAGCATTGTTTTGATTTGGCTGGAAACAGAAGCTGCGTCAAGGAAGGTGTGGTCTTTGTCAGTGTAGATGGTAGCATTGTTTTGGTTTGGCTGGAAACAGAAGATGCGTCAAAGGAGGTGTGGTTTTTGTCAGTGTAGATGGTAGCACTGTTTTGGTTTGGCTGGAAACAGAAGTTGCGTCAAAGGAGGTGTGCGAGAGCCGTAGATACATGAGGCAAATCCATACTGAAGATCATTTACACTAGTATTCCGTATTATCCTGCTTTTCCGTTATCTGGCCCGGAATACAGTCACTCTAGGCCGAATAATCACAACTCTAGTGTAGTTATTAATTTTAATATACCATTTAAAACTGTCACATACATATTTATATATTATATAAATTTATATATATTTTACATGTATATATTTTACATACATGTATATATTTTACATACATGTATATATTTTATACATCAATACTCCCACCAACGCAATAAAGTACGACATTAAGTATCACATCTCAATTTGTTCTCAATGTTACAGTAGTTTTGGCATAAAAACGGCAAAAACACTGGCCTTATCTCACGTCTCCTACATCATTACTTCAAGGAAACTAATAAATTAACTATTCCGTTATCTTTAAAGTGTTCTAGCCGCCTGTTCGCTTTTTTTAAATTCTGGTTCACTAGTTAATTTTGTTACCAATAAAGGGAGCAATTTAAGAATACATTTTTTCCCCTTTCGATTCTGATTTCGTTTAAAACGTAATGTTTGGTTAAACGTGTTAAAGGGCCCTTTATATTGGTAAGTTATACATTACATATTAGTTTGATGTTGCAGTCAATCCATTTCAAGAGGCTACAAGTATTATTTTGCCCCTTGTGTTTCTAAGCTATACATCATGCATCACAGATATGTGTGGAATGTAGTATTCACTCAAATTCAGGCGGTTACAAGTATAGCATTGCCCTCCGTTTTATAAGCTATACTTCATGCATCACATATACGTATGAAGTGTAGTATTTACTCAATTTCAGGTGGTTACAAGTCTTACATTACCCCCAGTTTTTATAAGCTATACTTCATGCATCACAGATACGTATGAGGTGTAGTATTCACTCAATTTCAGGCGGTTACAAGTCTTACATCACCCCCAGTTTTTATAAGATATACTTCATGAATCACAGATATGTGTAGAATGTAGTATTCACACAATTTCAGGCGCTTTCAAGTATCGCCTTGCCCTCCGTTTTATAGGCTATACTTCATGCATCACAAATATGTGTGAGATGTAGTATTTACTCAATTTCAGGCGGTTACAAGTCTTACACTGCCCCCAGTTTTTATAAGCTATACTTCATGCATTACAGATATGTGTGAGAATTAATGTAATATTAACTTAATTTCAAGCGGTTACAAGCATTACATTGCCCACCGTTTTATAAGCTATACATAAAGCATCACAAGATTAAATACATTTATGATGGATATTGTGCATTGGTATTAGTTATCAATAAATAAATATATAAAAATATTAATAAACACTCACTAGAAAATAATATTAAAAAACGTTTGTGTAAAAACTAATATTAAACAGGGCTTGTGTGCTTATTTGAGATTTTAAAATATTCATCCAACATAAAGTTGCTTTTGTGTCTACAGAATGTTATAAATATTAATGACCCTACAACAGTGAGAAAATAGAACAAAAACATATTACTTATAACTATTAATATTATTATGTTTTTACTTACTGAGTTTCGACTTCATAGATACTGTATTTCGCCTCAAACGTATATTTGTGGATCTTTAATAAAAGAATAAAATAAAGATAAATTAAATACAAGCATACATAAATAGTTGTATAAATAATTAATAATCTACTGGTATGGTGTGGCCTTAAAACACTTGTAATAAAACTTAATTTTCTAAATTCATGATTTAGATCCTTTTGAGTGTTATTTAATTTTTATAATATTGTTATTAGTATTAATATATAACATTAATCCTACTAAAAATTACTGAAAAAATAACCTTAAACTTGAACGGATACAATTAATGTTTAATGGAATGAAGCGAGACTTAAAGCCAATATTTTTGTTTTTTTAAACACTTTTTTTCATACTAAAAATAAAATATTGTTTTAGTAGATGTTTATTTTAATTTTCTACAAGCAGTAACCTAAAGAGTTATTAGTATTTATCATGAACACAGTGGAATTTAACTATGATTTTTCTATTAAATTAAAAAAAAAGTTTATCCTTCCATTCCATTATGTTCATGAAAAATATTCGTTAGATGTTCATACCACTACGTGTAAATTATTAGACCATCATCATCATCAACTGTTTCCAGCCTGTGACCGGGTCAATTTAGTAAAATTCCTCCATCTTCCTTTCTCCTTTCACTATTTTCCTCCTTTAATCGCTTCTATATTTCTCCTTTCACTTCCACACTTTCAGTTATCTGCTCCTCCTATATATTTGTTGGCCTCTCTAGTTGTCTTTTCTCTACATACTTCATCTCCCATCATTCTCTTTGGTATTCTCTCCTTTACTATCCTCTTTAGATGACCAAACCATCTCAGTCTTACTTCCTCTACTATTTCATGTACTCCAACATCCTCATTACATGTCCATACCATCTCAGTCTTGCTTCCTCTACTATCTCATGTACTCCAACATCCTCATTACATGCCCATACCATCTCAGTCTTGCTTCCTCTACTATCTCATGTACTCCAACATCCTCATTACATGCTCATACCATCTCAGTCTTGGTTCCTCTACTATCTCATGTACTGCAACATCCTCATTACATGTCCATACCATCTCAGTCTTGATTCCTCTACTATCTCATGTACCTCAACATCCTCATTACATGCCCATACCATCTCAGTCTTGCTTCCTCTACTATCTCATGTACTCCAACATCCTCATTACATGCCCATGCTTCCTCTACTATCTCATGTACTCCAACATCCTCATTACATGACCATACCATCTCAGTCTTGGTTCCTCTACTATCTCATGTACTGCAACATCCTCATTACATGTCCATACCATCTCAGTCTTGCTTCCTCTACTATCTCATGTACTCTAACATCCTCATTACATGTCCATACCATCTCAGTCTTGCTTCCTCTACTATCTCATGTACTCTAACATCCTCATTACATGTCCATACCATCTCAGTCTTGCTTCCTCTACAGTCTCATGTACACCCTGTAATCCTACTCTTTCCCTGATAACTTCATTCCTAATCCTGTTTCTCCTCCTGACAGCTAACATGCTCCTTACGTTCCCTTCAATACCACCTTAAAATATACTTCCTATTAGTTTTTTTTTGTAAGTTATAAGTATGTTTTGGCGAAGCTGTATTTATTACGTTAAATCTAAAATGCTCAATTCTAAAGTTCATACCTTTGGAAACTGTATCATGACTAATTTATATTGGAGGGTTAAAGTTTTAATAAGTAATTAATACAAATTAAACACTTATATTCCTTACCTTCTTCACGTTAGAAATGAGAAGGATGAAACTGAGGTCACTTGAAATTTTGAAATCCACTGCGTTCAGCTGTCTCTGAAACATTAAAACGAAGTGTATAGTTAAAAAAAACTTATTTGTTGTACACTTATAGGGTTTTTAAATTAATATATAAAATAATTATCTACAATATAGATGCGTAGTATGATTTTGGTAGGAAGGAGTCAGAGTTACAAAATATTTTAAAACTACATTTATAAATAGTGTTACGTAAAGTCACGAGGTGAGATAGTTTACTCTAAACGCCAATGACGGGGGTATCGAGGTTCGTATCTCAGTCGGGTTAGTTGAGGGGGTTTCCCCCAAAATAGTTTCCCACTCTTCTTCCATGCAAATACGGGTACACTTCCTATAAATATAACCTTTTAAATCCCTAAAACCATTAGCATAATTAATTCATAAGCGGATAACCCGAATGGATAGTAAGATGCGGTGCTAAATAAATTAAAAAACCCAATAAAACGTTGTGCTACTTCTAGGTTCTAATCATCAAACTAAATTTAATCTCGCGTTTTTATTTTTATAAATATTATTACTAGATATAGATATTTTAAATTATTATTTCTGGCTCTTTGCGCGAGACTTTCAATTCTCAAGGCAGAAGTAAGCCTTTCAACATTTTTATTGGAATATACTAGAACGGATCAAATATACATAAATAAATCAGTAATAGTAAAGAATAAAATCAGAAAATTGATATTATAAATGATTTGTGAATTATATTATTATTATTATTGTGTCTAGTTCGTATGTCCAATACCTGTCTTTGAGTTTCCGGGTAAAGACGCATATTAACATGCTTTATTCCCCTTAGTTTATAAAAAAAGAACACCAGTGGTGTAAATCAGTATTGAATTTACGACACTGACCTGACTTTGACATTAAGTTTTGAGTTAAATACATTTAGTTTGATATTTATTGTTGCAGAAACAATCATAGTTTTAATTTGATTCTATAAATGAACTTAATTTTTTATTCAAATAAAATTAGATAATCGCTATTAATATTTTGTTAGGTTGAAGATTTTATCCATAGGAAAGCGTGTGACAAATTTGAAACTAATGCGTTATGTTTGATACGACAGTTGCGAGATGTCGCTAGTAACGTTTCCCAAGCTAGTTTGTTAAACGAAAAAAAATCGAACTGAACGGAAATATAATTAAAATAAGGTCCTGTATTTCGAACAATGTTGGCAAACGTAGCCACGTAGCCGATTCTGTACGGCAATTTAAAAAATACAAAAAGAAGGAAGGTTGCACCTAGGAAATAGGAAGTTTCCCGGAACATATGTTGATAAGGGACAATGTATAAGAAAACCCGGGACTGTCTTGGATTTTTCTGGACATACAATCACCTTACATTTAAAAAGTACTTTTGAAAAACTATAGCACTTATTTTAGTTGTGTTGAAAAAAAAGGGTGGGGGAAACATTCTAAGCTTTGACGACTACCCATAGTTGGGTTTTCTACGGAACCACTTTAGTTCAAATTTGAGATGTTTATCACAACCCCCACCTCCACCGTCCCCTTTTGATTGCAATGGTTCCTGTCCCTCCCGCGATGTTCCATAGAGCTCAATTACAATCGGTGATTACACGCAACGATCATATCTGCACCGTGTATTGGAACTCTACACGCTCTGGGACGCTTTAACACTGCCCAGCCAGCATCAAGTTAATTAACACAGAGTCTCCATGAACACCCAACTCGGATATTCAGTGGCGCGTAATGGAACATTCCAGAGCGAGTTTCACATGTTTATATTATTTAGTACTTGATACCTCACTATAATTATATACCAGAGTCGCGATTATCCGGCTTAAAGTGGTGGCATTATGGGCCGGATAATACGGAATCTGAGTATATATAATTTTCATTATTGCATTTTTTTAAATTTTCACAGAATATTTAATTTTGTTTTATAATATAATCTGCCTATTTTCTGGTGGCGATATAAAATAGGAATACAGTAACTGTAGGGAGGGTGTGGGGGCAGTAAAAATTAAAGGAAAAAGAAATTTAAAAAAATCTTTACCACACAGTACTTTATTATGGAAATGGAACATCGGCTAAAAAGCAAGGACAACATGTGAAAATAGAGCGTCAAATGGATTCAATAAATGTTTTATATTGGATATGTACCAGTTTGTTTATTTTAAAACACATTTGTTAACTCCGAGAACCAGGCCGGATAATCGAGACTCTAGTGTATTATTATTATTTAAACATCACTGGTTAACCAATTTAAATCCGCATCGCTGTACACGTGAACTAAATACCAGACTCATGAAGCCTGTTTTGCTGATGAAGGGGAGGTTGGAGTTTGAATCTCGTCCGGATGAACTGAGTTTTTTTAAATCCTAAATGACTTTTCACTCTCCCTCTGAACAATTACGGATATTTATCCTCCAAATTATACCTTCCACAGCCCTAGTCCATTTGCGTAATTGATATGCGTATTTCCTGGATGGGTAGCAAGACGCGTGAAGATGAGTCATGGGCTATTAGGGATTTGAACCATGAACTATAATAAATATAGGGTTAGTTAAAATTGTTAGTTAAAATTTAAACTCACTAACCCGGTCAAAAGATATGTTGTTCGCAGTAATATCTACATTTTCGTCCCCAATCTGTGTTCTCTGTATGATGATAATATATAGGGTGTTCGGAAACTCATAGCCCAAACTGCACATATAGTTTGTTTGAATCAAAAGTAATACAAAATCCCGGTACACTTACATCTGGCAAACTATACTGATACCATTCAAGTTTTGGCGTTCAGCGCCGGGAGAGCAAAGCTGTCAAGCATGCGTGTACAGCAAGCTGCATAGGAGCTAGGCGCTTGGCACTACACATGTAATAACGGGCAAGTACTTTCGGTAATGTAGGGATGTTAATGATGACCCTCGGAACGTATTCGCATTTTTAGATATACTGGTGTTATGCTTACTGTAAATTGTGGTATGTTCTGCTGCCGTGCTCCAATATGTCGATGTGTGTAGTGCAGCACGCCTAGCTCCTATGCAACTTGTTGTACACGCATGCTTGAACAGCTTTACTCTCCAGGCACTGAATGCCGAAACTTTGAGAACAATTTAATGATACTATCATAGTTTTCCGGGTGTAATTTTATAGGGATTTTGTATTACTTTTATTAAAAAAACTATATTTGCAGTTTGGGCTATGGGTTTCCGAACACTCTGTATATACTCAATTTTTTTTTAGTGTTTGCAAGGTGACCTGGTGGTCTAGGGGTAAGGTGTCAGACTTCTGTGCTGAGGGTCCGGTGTTCAATCCTCGGTCCCGGCATAGATTTATCTGATTGCCAAACCCTTCCTTCACCTCTGACAAGACGTGTATTAATCACAACTTGTGAATGTGAGGAATGCCAGGCCTCCACCGTGGTTCGGATCCCACGTTAAACTGTAGGTTCTCCATTTCGTCTCACAATCACCCTACCATTGCACATTAGCCTAAGTGCGTATAACCCGAACGGGTAGTAAGACGCGGTGCTAATAATAATAATAATAATAATAATAATAAAAATAGTTTAGTGTTTGCTTCCAAACATATTTCCTTACTAGTCTCTAACAAAATGTCTGCATTTCTTACAACAGCTTCCTTACTATTACCTAACAAAGCTAAATCATCTGCCATCCTAAAAGTTGCATTGTACCGTTTAATGTCACCCCTTGCCTACTCTCTTGCATGTTTTCTACTAGAATACTCTAAGTCTAGATTAAAAAGGAATGAAGAAAGTGCTTCTTTGTTTCAACCCATTATGTATTTCGAAAGTATATGATAAGTGACATCCAACCTGTACTCTGCCACGCGTATCAGTTAAATATACTTCAATTAGCTTGGCAATTTTTTTTTGGGGGGGTATCCCAAATTTAACTAAAATTTCATATAGATTATTTCTTTTAACTGAATCATAGGAACTTTTAAAATCTATGTAAAATGTAAAAACCGTCATGTTATATTCCCACTTTTTTTTTTAAATAATTCTTGCCGAAGAGTATACATCTGATCCGTTGTTGATCTATTTCGTCGGAATCCACACTGATGATCCCTCATTATTTATTCTACATATGGCGTTAATCTAATTAAAATTATGTTAGATGAAATTTTTTTTAGCATGTTGATTGTAGCGCAGTTCCAACAATACATTTTAACTTTAAAAACAAACAAGCACAAATTATTTTATAGGTTACCTTTGCCTCACTCATCACAATCAGGTAATTTAAATTGTCTTATAATATTAAAATCTGCTTCCAAAACCTCCAAAAATAAAGGAATTAAATCTATGTTGTATTTTAAACAAACTTATTTTACAATTCAGGTTTGTAAGTCTGGTTTAAACCCTCCTCATCAAATAAATGCAAGTAAACGGTAACATTGCTAAGCCAGTAAAGAGAATCTACAAAGATCAAAGGCGAGCACTAATGAACAACTAATCACACAGTCCAAAGTGCCTCTCTTTGAAGTGCCGAGGTACCGCCTTTACATAGAACTACACAAATTGCCCTTTCTTTCTATTTTATCCGGGTCTCACTGCTTGTCTGATCTATACGTTTTTTTTATTATGCTAATGGAGTGAGGATGAGAAAAGTAGAATTAAAGGAAATGTTCACTCATGTGTGTCGAGTGAGATTGGGAAACCATTTATGGAGCGGGGGGAATTTTACACCCAAAAAGGAATTAGAAACATCAGTTTTCCTAATCAATAGATCATTATCATTATTATCACCGCGTCTTACTACCCGTTCGGTTTATACGCACTTACGCTAATGTGTAATGGTAGGGTGATTGTGAGATGAAATGGAGGACCTACAGTTTAACGTGGGATCCGAACCACGGTGGTAGGCCTGGCATTCCACACATTCACAAGTTGTGATTAATACACGTCTTGTCAGAGGTGAAGGAAGGGTTTGGCAATCAGATAAATCTGTGCCGGGACCGAGGATTGAACCCCGGACCCTCAGCACAGAAGTCTGACACCTTATCCCTAGACCACCAGGTCACCTACCACGTGCAATAGTGTTCGTGTAGATTTACGATTTCTAGCTGACGGTATCACAGAGTTGATTGGCATGTGATGCACGTTTTTAAGAAAACATGTCAAATTGCTCAGATTCCCAAAATGTAGAATAATTTATTGTTGTGACTTACGAACGTGGAGTTTGTCATAAGAACGCGGCTTGTAAGATTCTCCGCGTTGAAGACGGTCACTCCTCCATGGATATCCCTGAATACGAGATCCACCTCTGTAACAAACAAACAAACAATCATCCCACCACTTGGATCTTAGACTGTCTTCACGTCAAGACCAATAAACAAGTGGGGCGCTCGCGTCGCGGCACATCGGGGTACTGTTCACTTTACAGCTATAAACTTAAAAGTAATAAAACAAGCAGTTAATGAAATACACTAGCAACCCCTCCGTTGGCCGCGTTGTCTAACGCGCTACTCTCGCATTAGACTAGATTGCCGATGACGGGCTGATCGATGTTCGAATCTCTTTTGGGGGGTACTGAGGGTGGTTTTTTCCAAAATGGTTTTCCACTATCCCACCATGCAAATGGGGGTACACTTCCTCTAAATATAACATTCTTAGTCCCTATAGCCACTACTGTAACTAGTATATAGGTGCATAACCCAAACTGGTAGTAAGACGCAGTGCTAAAAAAATATCGTTACTGAAGCACAAAATGTAAAAAAAAATATTTAAAAATGGTTCACCCATGACTGAAAACGTTCCTTGTTTTATTTTTAGGAAGTTATATTTTTAGCATTCCGTCTTACTAGCTGTTCTGGTTATACACTTTAGTAAAGTTGGCAACAGTTTGAGTAGTGGTATACCTTTTCAATATCAATTCAACTAATCTTGACCGAAAATTTGCCTTATATACCAGACGTATCTTCACTTAAGCTTTTTTATTAAAATGTGATCCGCAACACTGCTCACGCAGTATAAAAATGTCAAGCTTATTTATTCATGTTCGCCGATGAAATATTTTCCCACACTCCTTCCATGCAAGTGAGGGCACATTTTCTTTAAAATTATTTCTTCCTCATTCTTATACATTAGCGTTTTTAATATACAGGATCTACCGTAACATGTGGGATCCACATCATCGGTAGACAGGAGATTAAAAAAAAAGCAAAGTTCATTCAAACATGTGTCCTATTTGACCTTGTTTGTGAGCTACAGCCAAGTGATTCCAATTATACTGTTTGTATATCAAACTCGACCAATTGTTTATCCAACAACCATTGCCAACATTGAAATACTTGGTGAATGTATACAAGAACTGCTGCCAACGAATCCAACAAACGTCTGGGTATTTTCGAAAGAGTGCAACATTCTACGATACGATGAATGCAGGCTTGCATTCAAACCGAAGGCGGGCATTTTCAGCACTTCCTATAGTGTAATTTTTAGCACCTCGTATTACTACCCGTTCGTGTTATACGCTTATATACTACTTCCAATAATGGGTTAGGGCTTAGAAAGGCTTAATTCAAAGGAAGTACACCCGCATTTGCGTGGAGGGAGAATGGAAAACAATTTAGGGAAAACTACACTCAGCGCACTCGGCTGGGATCGAACCCCTATCTCCTCGTCTTCAGCAGTCTAGCCCAGCACTAGATTAACGTGTTAGACTACCGAAGCGGGTACTTATGTACTGATTACGCCAATGGTTGTAAGGGTAACATGGCCTAGGAAGGTTATATTATTTTAGAGGCGGTGTTCCCGCATTTGCGTGGAGGGAGAGTGCAAAACCATTTAGGAAAAAACCACCCTCAGTACATCCGACCGAGATTCGAACCTCGATCTCCCCGTCATCGGCAGTCTATTCTACTGTGAGAATAGCGTGTTAGACCATGCGGACACCGAAGCGAGTTGCCTTCAGTAGCTTGTGATCAAAATTGAAACTCACATGATAGCATATAATATACAATCATTTCCATGATTGATGTTGAACATGTGACATTTCGTGAGTAGAAAGAAAGTTCCATCCTCGTGTGGCTAATGATAAGTGTCGTATTTCTACATGTGGTTTTAAGCCAATACCCGCTCGAGTTATAACACGTAATTCACAGTTCTAAATGGACCTATATTTATCATAAGAATCCTTACAATAATGCCTGTCCGTACCCGTCAGACGCAGGCCGGCGCGTCCCGACCTTGACGCCACGTGATGTCTCTCTATCACCATGGCAACCGGAAGGAATAGCTGGCGCCGTGGTAATAACGGTACCTCCTCCTCCTCCTAACTTCCGTTGCTGGGCTTGGTCGCGTGATTAACCTCTCTGACTTGTGATCGAAGAAATGGACTTGGATCATTTTGGAAAGAGCATCAAGGTTTGAGCAAATGTCTACAGTGAATGAAAGGTGGTTTTAGCACACCCCGTTTACCGTGAAACCTCAAAAGTCATACCTTGATGGCTCCCACTATGAACCTTTCATTTTAAGCTTCACCATGGTGGAAACAATCAAGGTAAGCTTTCAGGGTAAACGATGGGTACGTATAACAGGTTTATGACAGGAGTAAACCTTTAAAAAATACACAATCTTTTTTTTGAAGCGAACAATGATATAATTTTACAATATTATTAGTGTTACTTTATAAATATTTATAATAAAAAAAATCTGCAAATAACATTACCTGACGTATTAATACTTTTAAGGGGGCAGCCAGACTGAGCGCGCGAGCGACTAAAATATAAAATAGAACACATTGGTTGTAATGAGAGGTGGCCAGACTGGAGCGAGCGACTGAGCGCGCTTGAAAGATAGAACTGGTTCTATTTTTCAAGCGCGCGCGCTCGAGCCGGGACAGTCTAGTTTACAGGCGCTAGGCAATATTATTGTATGTTGGTTCATTAAGTGCTAGGAAAACTTGCTAGGAAAACTTGCTAGGAAAACTTCTCATTTTTACATTTTTATTAATATCGATAGGTTTAGCACACTTGCTACTAAAGGCCTAATTTAATTGGTAAGATCATAAACCATACCTATATGTATATACATATGTAAAATTTATATGTTAGAATACTTCACTTATTATCAAAGTAGGCCTTTACAAATAAGAATCACCATTAGCGTGGAAAGAGGATGAGAAAACCACAACAATAAATCACTTGTCAATAACCACCCTCAGTTCACTGAACCAAGATTCGGAGCCTCCTCGTCAACAACTAACGAGAACTATCTGCTAATTACGCGCTCGCTCGCACGCTCGCCAGTGTGGCCGCCCAGTCGCTTGCTCGCACGCTTGTCAGTCTGGCCGAACCCTAACTATCTCTAGTAACCTTTCTAGCTGTAATTATTTTTTGGCCAAAATAAATAAAATATTGCTTCGGTGGAAACAGAATTAAATTTTCTTCTCATGGTTATATCATCAGTTATTGAATAGCTATCAAGGGGGTCCTAGAATTTAATTACAACTTTTCCTCTTCATTTAGAATGTTTTATCATATAATGTGGCCATGATCATGACAGATATTCAACAACTGTTGATTACACCATGTGAAAAAAAATTAAACTATAAGTTTCTGAATAAATATTTAATTTATTTTTGGCCAAAAATATGATTTGAAATAAAAACTGCAAAAAACACTGGACTTTTCTCGCGTCCCCATTACATCCAAACCTTAGCATTATAAAAATAAATACAAAAGTCTACGTATAAGTCTACGTCCAATAAAAAAAAAGGACGGGGGTAGGGAGGGAGGGGGGAAGCATGTGTAATTGTGTTGTTGTCGTCGTCTGGTGAACAAAGTCTCCGGGACATTGGTTCGAAAATATATAAAAAAAATGGCCGGTATTTTTACTTCAAGGTCGATTAATTTTTCCCTCTTGTTCAGACCCTTAACCTTTTGTCACAATAAATTAGATTTTCTAAAGCTCAAATTGAGTGGACTTTTTTTTTTTTTTTNTACTGTAGCCATCTTGACCAAAAGTCCCTTCTTAAAGAACGATGTTGCTTCCAATGGAGTGGAATGAGAAAAACAAAATAAAGGGTGAGAGAGAGAGAGAGAGAGAGTGTGTGTGTAAAAGGAAAAGTCAAGAAGACAAGATGTCGAGTTGTGAAAACAAGACACTAGCAGGGCCTGTGGGAATTCTTGACGTTCGCCTTGTTGTGTGGAGAATTAACTTTTCTTTCCCTCTTCAAGACAGTAAAGAATTAGTTTATTTATACTATAAATTGCTATCACTTTAATAAATAAATAAATAACAAACATAGACTGGTCATATGCATTAGTTTTTTTTCTCTTAAGATATTTAGTGAGATTTTTTTGGCTATCGACGACTGATAACGGAAAGAAAACACAGTAGGGCCTACGACAAGAATGACTTTTACAAAAAATACATAACTGCTTCGGAGACAGTATGGTCTAAGGCGCTATTCTCGTGTTAGATCGAGGTTCGAATCTCGAACGGGTGTATTGAGGGGATTTTTCCAAAATGTTTTTCCACTCTCCCTCCACGCAAACGTGAGTGCACTTCCTATAAATATAGCCTTCCTAATCCCTAAAACTATTAGCGTAATTAGTACAGAGGCTTATAGCCCGAACGGGTAGTAAGATGCGGTGCTAAAAAATAAATAAAGTAGAACTTCATAATTATTCACCGCTAGAGAGGGCGGGAAACACCAAATATGTAACCAAACTAGAGCAGTCGTTTGGGGAACGGATTCATATTTTTTTAAGTTTGAATCCATAGTTCTATCCTCTAAGACTAAATTGTCTGTATTTACACCGAAGAAGATAATACCGCTATTTTTAGTTATTATTATTATTATTATTATTAGCACCGCGTCTTACTACCCGTTCGGGTTATACGCACTTACGCTAATATGCAATGGTAGGGTGATTGTGATATGAAATGGAGGACCTACAGTTTAACGTGGAATCCGAACCACGGTGGAGGCCTGGCATTCCTCACATTCACAAGTTGTGATTAATACACATCTTGTCAGAGGTGAAGGAAGGGTTTGGCATTCAGATAAATCTGTGCCGGGACTGAGGATCGAACCCCGGACCCCAGCACAGAAGTCTGACACCTTACCCCTAGACCACCAGGTCACCCTTATTTTTAGTTAATCGGCTACAAGGCGAAGTTATTCATAGAATCACATCGTCAGTAATAACCATAGCAATGACTAGTGGTCCAAGAAGTTAGATTCGCTCTGAGATTTATTATAGTTCCAGGACAGATTGGGGCTCAAATATCATTCGGGTACACTGGGGATGGTATTCCATACGTGATTTATATATTCTAAAATAAATGTGTATGTTCCCCCTCCTCCCCCCCCAAGTACAAAATATATGTTTTATTAACGAGGTCTTGTGTATATTTTAAATAGTGGCGGTTTTTATGTAATATATCCAATTGATAATTCTATTAGAATTATTTGTTACATGAATCTCTGCTGTAATCTTGTACTGTAAATATATATTAATATTTTATAATATATGATTAATCCATCAGTATATTATTGGTTCAATATTTACTTAGCCTACCTCAATATTCAGGTTGCTTTCAGGTTAAACGGCTAAACTATGGGAAGTGTTAGTGAATCAAAAAACTACTCAAAATTTATTTTTTTGAGATTTGCTCATCTTAGCTTCCTTTTTAGCGCAAACAGAAAAAAACAACAAAATAGGTACGTGGGTATTAAATAAAATAGGTAAGTATTAAATAAAATACTTTATTTATTTTGTTCAAATTGACGGCCTTCAGCCCGGAGACAACTATCAATGACAGAACGAGTGACTGGCCGACATTGTGCGACTTTGCGTTATCCTTTGTCGTAATGATTGAAGGTCATTAACAGGCACTTCGTAAAACAATTTTCTTGATAGCTCCCAATACAAAATAATATAATGGTGTTAAATCAGGTGAGCGCAGAAGCCAAGCCACAGGTCCATCAGTACCGATACATCTTCCAGGAAAATTAATATTAAGCCATTCCCGAGGATCTCTGCAGAAAAACGCGTTTTGATTTAGTTTTTTGCTGTTTGCGTGAAAAGGAAGTTAAAAAGAGCAAACCTACAAAATACATTTTGAGTTAGATTTTTGATCCACCACCACTTATCAAAGTTTAGTCGTTTAACTCGGGAACACCCTGTTCACTCACAAAGTTTACGCGTTTTATAATATCATCCCATCACGAATACATTAATTTCAATCTTTCGTTATTTGTATTGGTAAAAACAATAATTTATATGTTATTAATTATATCCGAATTTGTGTTATTAAAGAACGTAGTAATTGTCTGATCCATTAAGTTGTTACGTTTGTTGGGGCCTATTTCTTAACCCCAAAGGGTAACCTGGTGGTCTAGCGGTAAGGTCTCAGACTTATGTGTTGAGAGTCCGGGGTTCAATCCTCGGTCCCGGCACAGATCTATCTGGATGCCAAACCCTTCCTTCGCTTCTGACAAGACGTGTATTAATCACAACTTGTGAATGTGTGGAATGCCAGGCCTACCACCGTGGTTCGGATCCCACGTTAAACTGTCCCACGTTAAACTGTAGGTCCTCCATTTTATCTCACAATCACCCTACCATTACACATTAGCGTAAGTGCTTATAACCCGAACGGGTAATAAGACGCGGTGCTAATAATAATTTACCCCAAATAACACCAACAAACAAAATCAACACATATTAAGATTGAAAGAAAATATTTCGTTTTGATTCAAAGGCAAACTGTATGAAAGTAATCTTCCAATAGCAGTTCTATAAGCTAATTAATTTGAAACTTGGCCGTTTTTAAAGTGTTATGAGGGAAACTTTGTAAGAGAAGAAGGCTTTTAACTTTGAACTTTCACCGCCTTATTGTTCTTCTAGCTCAACTGGCAACTGTTCAAAACCCGGCCTACAGGCAAGACACGCCTTAATAACTAAAACTTCCAGTCGAGGTTTTGGGACACAACTTCTCCATATTTGCGTCTTTTCTTTCTCTTTTCCTCTAATTCTCTCTCTCATACTGTGTTTTTTCACTTCGTTATGATCTTCTACTATTCGTCTTCCTCATATCCGTAATTTATAGCTTCTTAGGGTTCGGCCAGACTGACAAGCGAGCGAGCGCGTAATTAGCAGATAGCTCTCGATAGTTGTTGACGAGGAGGCTCCGAATCTTGTCTGAGTGAACTGAGGGGGTTTTTAACAAGCGATTTATTGTTGTGGTTTTCTCATCCTCTCTCCACGCTAATGGTGATTTTTATTTGTAAAGGCCTACTTTGATAATATTGAAGTATTTTAACATATCAGTTTTACATATATATATAGGTATGGTTTATGATCTTACCAATTAAATTAGGCCGTTAGTAGCAAGTGTGCTAAACCTATCGATAGTAATAAAAATGTCAAAATGAGAAGTTTTCCTGGCACTCAACGAACCAACATACAAAAATATTTCCTAGCGCCTGTAAACTAGACTGTACCGCCTCTCATTACAACCAATGTGTTCTATTTTATATTTTATTCGCTCGCTTCAGTCTGACCACCTCTCATTACAACCATTGCGTTATATTTTATATTTTAGTCGCTCGCTCCAGTCTGGCCGCCCCCTTAGGCAGCTCGCCTCATTGAAACAATTATATTTTATTAACATTTTGTGTACTCTTGTCGATTTTTGACGCTATCATCAAGGAACATGGTTAATTAAACAATTCAACTGCAAATATAACGGTAGGGGGCGAAAGAGAACACAGCTCATATAAGATAGAATACATCATTAATATATAATTATTAATTTTACCTTTCTACCTTTGTTTAGTGACTGTTTATGCCTACATCTTCATCACATAATTTTCAAGAGAATTCAATCTAATAAATTACCAAACAATTATATAACATTCCTCAACTTATTATATTGAATCATTTTTTTTTTACATTCTACGTAACTGTTTTTCTTAATTTCAACTATTTACTACTATTAAATTATTTTTTCAAATATTGTCAAGCTTTATTTTGACTTTCAAACATACTTCGTATTAACAACCTACTTTATTTAAACGGAATATCTCGAATATATTCGGCCTACTATTATATTTATCTTAACATTTTGTACATCACATACTGTCTACCATTTGTTCATCCTTTCATTGAATCACATAATAAAAAATTTGTAATAAATTATTTATATTATTTAGACAATTTTGATCTTTACAATCTTAAGAGTTAATTTTACCTTGTTAACTAATTCATCGCATTTTAAACCTTTGTTTGACAACTTGAGGTTAAGTAACCAGTTTACTAGACAACAGGTTAATAATCCTCCCTTTTGTATTCTTGCTTATGTTTTTGATTTAACTATTCTCCTTACCAAGCTAATATAATTAATGTCTTTAAAAATAGTACTATGACCTTGAAAGAAAACCATTACAAGACAATTATTAAATTGATGTCTATGTATATTATTTTTCTTGGCTATTGATTATAGAATTTTAAAGCAAGTTGTATAAAATTAATCTTTTTACTCTTCTGTAGGCCTAATAAACATCAACAAATTGATGGTATTGGAAATACTGTAAACACCCGAAGGAAATAAATATTAATATAGAATTAGGAACCTTGACCTATCAATTGTTTAAAAAAAATAGTTTTAAAAACCACTTCAGTGACCGCATGACCTAAGGCGTCATTTTCCTCGTCGATGACTGAGAGATCGGTGGTTTGGATCTCGGCTGGTTGTACTGAGAGTGTCTTTTTACTAAATGGTTTATTACTGTCTCTCTAAGCAAATACAAATACACTTTTTCTAAATTCAACCTACTCATTCATAAAACATCAGTGTAGTTAATATAATTATATGCGTATAACGTGAACGGTTTGAAGGACTGGGTGCTAAAAAACAATAAAAATAGAAGGTAAAACAGTATTTTATAGGCACTATCATCGATCATTTGTTTATAATACAATTAAGTTAACCGAACTCTCTTCGGTCTAAGGCGCCACTCTCGCAGTAGACTAGACTAGCGATAACGGGGAGATCGAGGTTCGAATCTTGGTCTGGTATACTGTTTGAAATTGCACGTTAAGTTTGCAGTCAACCTTTCTGTGAATGACTGAAGCAAATATTAACAAAAGGCTTTGTTTAAAAGAAAAAAAGGCACCCATGTTAATAAACCATTAGTGGGTTATATACCAAAAACTTTTGTGTGCTCTTAGAAAGGATCTTCAGTGAAACCTATGAATAAATCAAAAACAGAGAAAAAAATAAAATAAATGTGCGGATGAAGGCGTAAGAAGAATATGAGGGGTGGGTGGAAAGAAAGATAATGAAAGAAAAAACTTACACAGCTTGGTGAACGAGAAAGAGTTATAGTTTGGATTGAAACGACAGTGAGGGAGAGGATAAGAAAAATGAAGACAACGAAGGGAGAAAAGTCTCCACGTGTCCTTTCTATCAGGGTTTGTTGTACCCGTAAAACATTTCCCGAAAATAAAAAAAAGTTCATCCGTAAATAAATATACAGGATGTGTCAAATAAACAGACTCATCGTAGCAAATTTCTAAAGTAGGTTTGAGGCCTTTGTACGATTATATTTTTAATTCGCTGATCAATGATCCAAGGAGCCTTACTACCTCTAAGAGAAAACGAATTATTATTATTATTATTATTATTATTATTATTATTATTATTAGCATTATTATTATTAGCACCGCGTCTTACTACCCGTTCGGGTTATACGCACTTACGCTAATGTGTAATGGTAGGGTGATTGTGATATGAAATGGAGGACCTACAGTACAATTTAACGTGGGATCCGAACCACGGTGGTAGACCTGGCATTCCTCACATTCACAAGTTGTGATTAATACACGTCTTGTCAGAGGTGAAGGAAGGTTTTATGGCAGTCAGATAAAAATAATCATATACGGGATACTCAGTGACTTAACACCCAGGCCCGCAGGGCCTGCAATGCAATTGGGGGAGGGGGGTATAAGAGATCCCATGAAAGGGAATTTAAATTAATATAAATTTGGTGGAAATTATTATAATCAAATAACTTATGTCTTGATTATTGACAATAATTTAGATTATTGAATATGTTTATCATAAATTGTTGTAGATTATAACAAAGCTATAGCATTATTTAGATTATTTCATTCGGTTTTAAATATCGCAGAATATGTTTTATCTTAATGCAGTCAGGCTAATTGACTGATGACGCTCCCAACACAAAACAGAGGCTAAATCAGTCACTATAAGGAGTGATTACTAAATCAGTAATTATTTTGGACTGTTAATTATTTCTTATAACATTTATTAGGATATTAGATGACTTGGAAAAGGGGGCGCCCAAGCTTAATCTGTTACGCCAATGGGGATACTTTACAAAAGCTCAGTGTTAAGGTATAAATATTTTAGCTTTATTTAAACAAAAAACATACACTTTTTTTGGTTGAAAAATATCACAAATTCTGAAGGAATATAAAGGCAAAAATCTAAACATGAAAAAATTCTTCAATTATTTTTTTTAACAATGGTTGAGGTGTGGTTTTTTTTTGGCAGCGATGTCTCTGATATTGATATCAGTGTGGTTATATTTATAAATAATATTTTTTCTTAGTGATCCGGATTATCGACGATTCGGATTTGACATCCGAATTATCGATGGGCTACTGTATATAATATAATTTTAAAGAATTTGCTGCTAGCTTTCAACGACATTTTAATAAACCAATCTAATCAGTACAATCCATATTATTCTATTTTGGACTATCTTTGATGAAATCTTAATCTCTCTGTGTATTTAATATCACTATTGGGACTAACATGAAAATTAATAGCAACACCCTGTAGACGGTTCAGACACATAGGTTGTTATTTTTGGCGAGCTCTTAAATACAACTTTGTGAAGTAAATGAATGTTGAGATGTAATTATATTTATGAGGAATGCACGGTAAGTCATAAAACACTAAATATGTGGAATTTATTAGTGCATGGGATTTTAATTGGACTTGGCTAAGTTAATAGTTTGTGAATCCCTGAGTCTTTATAAATACTACGAAGTTTAATGTTTTATTTTACTAAAAACATTTTACGAAGCTTTATTTTTTTAAATTTTATTATGTTTTCCTTATTTTGTAAAGCTTAAAGAAAATACATTTAAGTTATTTTGGTCCCTCATAAAATTATAATATATAAGTATTTAGGCTACAAATTTATGAGATAATAGGGACACGTTAACTATATCAAACTCACTTTGGTGGCCACATGGTCTAACGGGTCACTCCAACAGTAGACTAGACTGCCGATGACGGAGAGGTCGAGGTTCGAATCCCAGTCCGGTCTACTGAGGGTGGTTTTTCCTAAATGGTTTTCCACTGTCCTTCCACAAAAATACGGTTAGATTACCTCTACAATTCTTCCTTCCTCATACCTCCCTACCCTATTAGAGTAATTATCATATTAAATGTGTATAACCTGAACAGGTAGTAAGAGGAGGCGATAACAAATAAATGGTACAATGCACCACACAGACTTTCTCTCGCTTTTATCTTAAAATAGACATTCACTAAAAAGCTCGTAAGATTTGTCCAACGAAATAATAAGTCTATACATGGTTGTAAAAACATTACCCAAAGATCATAAATGAAATAATACACACTGTAACTTACTTGATGGCATTAGGAACTAGGAACACTGTTACAGAAAAATTGAGGAAAGAGAAATATCTTTGTCCACCAAAGAGCATAAGAATCAAATTCATTTTAAATACCTGAATTAAAAAGTATATTTATATGCTTATAGCTCAGAAATCTATGGTTTTATAAAAATATATTTCAGATAAAAGATTTTTATCTTTAATAGTACTACAAATTTACAACGATAAGTTATTTTGTATCTCAAATAGTTGCGGAGAAATTATGAAAATAGGAAAATTTCGCTTCTGTAAAGTACCCTCAAAGTTATTTTGATGATAAAATGAGAGTTGTCATCTTGTTTACTAAACAATATCCAGAGATAAATGTAATCAAAACGTTAACGCGAATTTTGAGAAAATCGATTTTTTAAAAATCTTTTTGCCTTTCAGTAAACTATCCTTAATTTTAGGGTTAGATATCTAATTCCAAAAACCCCAGATACCAAGTTTGAGCCCAATCGGTAAAATAATTTCTGCTCCAGCCCGAGGTAGAAACAGACAGACGGACAGACATACAGACAGTTGGTATAGGTGAAAATAACTTTTTTGGTTTCAGGGGGGTCATGAAACGTCAACATTTATCAAAATCTCAAACTCGATTTTTTTACTATCACAATACTTTCTCTATAAGATGTCGAGAGAAAGTAAAAATATACAGGATAATGAAAACATTTATATATGGACAGAAACAAATCTTTGCCCATTTTTAAATTGCGCCATCCTGTTTTTAAAAGGGTTTTCATAAAAAGATGGGACAGGATAATATAAGCTAGCTTGTATCTTCTGTCCTTTTCTGAAGATTAAAATGTTTGTACCTAGCGAGTGAAGAAGTTTACCTCATAGTTCATGTCTGCCTTCAATCCTGGAGGCCGGGGTTTGGTGTTGTCCCATTGATCTCCATATTGGCCATTATTGCACACTAAATATAATATAGCTATTAGATACTGCACGATTTCTAGTCTATCTAATTTTATTACACTTTGTCTTATATATATATATATATATATATATATTATATATATATATATTCGCTTTGCTCTGGGGACGGAGCTCCCAACCCCCAGTGAGTTTTTCTTTGCAAGTGGATGTAAACTAATGTAATATTTTGAAGGTAACAACTTAAAGTTACCGGTATTGTATTGTATATACTGCACCGACTTTAAAGTTGCTCCACCATTGTGGATTTTTTTCGGGGGTTAAAATTAATTTTTTTAGCTTTTTGGAATTTTACCTTCGGTTACAGGCTAGAAGCTATAAGTTTGCCAAATTTCTAGCTCATCTGGAAGTGGGTAAACATTAATGTCAGTGAGTGAGTGAGTGAGTGAGTGAGTTAGCCTTGTGGCTTTATAGTAGTATACTATAATTAATTACTCTTAGTGACCCACTTGATTAATACGTTGCTTAAATTCGAATAAGTCCTGATAGCTAAGTATATAGGGAGCTCTCTTACATACTTTGGGAACCCTGTTTCGATCTTAGGCGGGAACTAAATTAATTTCAATATTCTTGAATATCTCAATTCTTTTATAAAAAAAATAATAACCAAAATACCGTTTTCTAGTTTTGAATATTTAATATTAGGTCCAGTTGTACTATGCTAGTTACAGTTTGTGTGTTAACTGTGTACTTAAATAGTTTGTAAACTAAACTTCTAAGTCCAATCATGATGTAAGATCTAAGGAGTCACTCTCTAAAAAGGTCGGACTGCCAATGACGGGCAGATCGGGGTTCGAATCCCGCTCAGGTATACCAAGGGTGGATTTACATTAAGCGTGTTTTAACTCTCCCTCCAAGCAAATACGAGTACACCGCCTCTTAATTCAAACCTTCCACATCTTTAACGCACCAGTGATAATTATTACATTTGCGTAGAAGTTGGATGGGTAGTAAGACGCAGTGTTAAAAATAAGATAAAAATATAGTAATAATATAATTAAATGAGTATAGATGTTCATGTTTTCACTTGTCAATTTAAATTTAAAGTTGTCTATAAAAAATCATGCTTGTTATTAAAACGTCATAAGATTATTTTTTGGGTACATTATTTTACACCTGTCATCTATTATTGGAGTTTAATCAAGAGATTATATTTTCTGGAGTAACTACACTGACTTGCTTAAGGCCGATAACCCACTTTAAGGTGGTGGTGTGGATGAAGTGAGTAAAGGTCAGTGTTTTTGTAGTTTTTATGACAAAACATTTTGTTGGCCAAAATAAATCAAAATATTGCCCCAGTTCCAGTAGAAACAGATACCTTAATTTTTTTACACATATCAATCTCAACAGTTCTTGGTTATTTGTCGTGAATATATTAGTATTTGATGAGAATCTTTTTTAAATGAAGAGAAAAAGTTGTCATTAAATTTCAGAACACCCTTGACAGATATATATGACATTTTGAGACTACCAAATGAAGAAAATCAAATTCTATGTTTGTTTTGGAGAAAGATTTTATTTATTATGGCAAAAAAAAGTTTTGCCATAAAAACTGCAAAAACACTGACTCTTTTCCACATTCCCTTCCATTCCACCTTAAACGATTGAAATTAAATAGCAAAACACCTGTTAAAAACGAATTTCTAAAACCTTGTTTTAACAGTTAGCCTGTAAAGAAAAGTTTCCTGGTACCAAGAGACTTCTTCTAAAGTAAATTCCAAATCCGAGAAAGAGTAAATGGATTCTATTTCTTCGCAAGCAATCGTAAGGTCACGAAATTCAATTCCCCGCGAAATGTCCCTCTGAAACGTTTTTACCCAACCCCCTTACTACTCCAACCCTTCCCTCCTCCCTTTTGACTCAACACCCCGTAAACCCCGCCCCACCCCCTCATTCGTGTCTCATAGAGTCGAACTAACGCACTCCGGAGAAAAGCGAAGGAAATTGCGGGATATTTTTCAAAGGCTTATCTCGCCTGAGTAATCGGGGAACCTAATATATTTAACACATTTTTTTTATCGAATTGGGCGCATCCCAAGAATAATTCGCCTTTTAAAAATGTTTTTCAAAAGTAAAAAAAAAAAAAAAAGAGAGAGAGAGAAGCTTTTTAGGACGTCGAAAGATATTTGTCTACTTTGGTGTGAGTTTAGGTTCCTATTTTTATGTGCACCGCGTCTTACTAATAACCCCCGGTTTTTTCTGTATATTTATTTAATTAATTGGACGGGGATATGGAAGATATAATTTTGAGGGAATATACCTGAATTTACGTGGGGATAACATTTAAGGAATAATACCCTCGGTACACCCGACCAAGATTCGAACCTCGATCTCCCCGTCATCGGCAGTATAGGCTACTGCGAGAGTAGCGAGTTAGACCACGCGGCCACCGAAGCGGGTAGTATTTTTTTTAGTGATTTTTATATTTATTTATTTTAGTGATTTAAATATTCCTCTGTGTTATAGTGATCAGAGTTCCGGGGTATCGATCTGAAAGTCCCGGGTTCGATCCCAGCCACTTCTAGATTTTTTTTTTTGCGAAGCAGTAGGTCGTGAACGGGGTCGACTCAGCCTCGCGAGAGGACAAATGAGGAGCTACTTGAATAAAGAAGTAGTGGTTCCGGTCTAGAAAACTGAGATGAACGGCCAAAGGGTTCGTTGTGCTGATCACATGGCACCCTCTTTCCGCCAATGTTGGCACTAACATCTCTAATGGAGGTTGGTATAGCTCTCTTACCAGGATGATGCCATGAAGTTGTACGTAATATTACCCGGAATGTTTGTGTCGTAGCTCGCAACCTCCTGACTCATTCACAACCGGGTGTACTGGATTTTGTTCTTAATTCTCTCACTAAGGGAATACCGTTACACTGCTTTGAATGAACCCTTCTCATCCTGTGTCCTTGATAATTTTGAAATAAGTATGATCACGGCAAATCTATTAATATATTTTTGACAATGACGGAGAGGTCGAGATTCGAATCTCGGTCGGGTATACTGAGAATGGTTTTTACAAAATGGTTTTTTACTCTCTCTCTTTGCCTCCACGCAAATGCTGGCACCCTTCCTCTAAATATAATCTTCCTGACCCATAAAACAATTAGCGTAATTAGTACATAAGCGTGTAACCTGAACGGTTAAGTGAGGCGCGGTACTAAACTAAAACTTTAAAGATCTTCATAAGAAACGTGGACTGTACACACTTCCTGGGTGTATTCTGTTGACCATCCCCCTCTCCCCTTATGACCCATATTGGAGAGGGACAACCATCTCCCAACCCACAGCTTCACAGTTACTACACCCATTAGCCAAGTTCCTTCATCTCGTACCAACTTGACTGACTTGAACCAGATTGAACCCCATTACATCTTCCCCTCTTGTCCCTCGAAGTTGTAGAGATTCTACCGCTCCGTGCTCGGAGTAGCTATGGAGTTGTTATTGTTCCGGGAGTTTAACTTATATCGCAATGGGGGGAGGTGGAAGTAAGGGGAGGAATATGGTACTATAGGGGAAGAGAGGATCATCATTAATGGAACTATATGTGCGATTTTCAATTATATCACCTTCACTTTCATCGGAGAAGAAGAGGACCTCTGATTTATAGCAACTTCCTATATCCCAGCCGCTAGGTGCTTGGTACATAATGCTGAGGCCCACAGCTGTGTTCCTGTCTAAGGCGCTAGATTCACGTTGTAATCGTCGTTTACGGGGATCAGGGTTCAATATCTGATTATTACTGTAGGTTCCCCACCCTTTCTTGACACTCCTTGAATTAAGCCGTTAATATACCTTCCCGAACGATTAGTAAGACGCGATCCTAAAAAGAATATTATTAAAGGTATTAGTTAAAAAAAAAACTATGTCCCAGTTTAATAAAACATAGGCCTTTATTAGGATGTATCTGGATAGAAAATACAATAAATGGTAAAGTATTAATTTAAAAATTTAAAAAATAAGTCCCAGGCCGAAATTTGATTTTTAAATTAATGTCTAAATCCGTGACATTGACCTGGCGGTCTAGAATAGTTGAACTTGTTTGGGAATGATGCTGTTAACGGGGATATTGGTGTTCAAATTTCAGCTGTTTGGCCTTGGTTGGGTTTTACACATGTGATTTCTATCCACTTTGATTTTTTTTATATCGTCTCTCAATATGAATATGGGTGCATTGCTCATAAGGTACTGGACCGTACGCTATAAGCAAGGTAAGGATTCTGTTAGGAAGAACATTTTAGAAAATACTACTTTTTTTATCTCAATATTGATAGCAATTAAATTTTTTGCATAAATACCTAACCACGCCGTTCCCTTAAGGGGTAGGCAAGAAACTGTGCATTCAACTAAAAAACAAAACAATTCCGTACTTAATTCATCCTCACTAACATTTAACATCAGTTAACCTCGACAAAGTTGCACCTAGGAATATCCAAAGAGGTGTATGAATCTAGATCTATTTAAAAAAAATACTTTTCAACTGTTGGAAAAAAGGCCAAGCTTACCGTGATTGAAATATAATTTTACAAAGATAAATACAGATGCCAACTATAATAATAAAATCTTCTTATGCACACACACTTAGTAATAGAAAATAACTTTTGTGTGTGTTTCAAAGAAAGGAAAACTACTGTTGATTTAGCAGTATACCCAAATATTTTCTCAAGCTTAGGAAACTTTTTTATAAATAGTTTTTTTCAGAAAACAACAAACATTTTACCTGAAGCTCTCCCAAGAAAGATTAGTCGAACTCAAAAAGTTCATTAAAACAATCAAAAGAAAACTTTCAAACTTCGAAACTTAAATATTTAAAGTAATTCTTTGAATTCCTAAAGAAAAAAAAAGTTCTTCTCAAAATCACTTAATGTGCTTGCCGTAGCTTGCAACCTTTGGTAATCAAGAGCATGTAGGATGACGTAAGCCTGATAAATCGTACTGTCAATTATTCTAAATCAGCAGTTACACACGCGTAATAGGTCATGTTTTAAAGAACAGAGATGGTTTTTCCAATTAACAAAATATAGAGTTATGTCAAACCAGTAACTTAGGGGTAACACTCATCCTTTTTTGGTAAATAACAGTACATCAAATAGCCGGAGCTATTATTTATGCTTTTTAGTGAGGAATTCTCCATATAGATATCATTTTGAAAACTGAAAAATGACACCTGGACACGGGAATAAAACCCGAGACCTTTGGCTTAGTACGCCAATGCTCTGACCACTGAGCTATCCAGGAATCGTCCCGTGCCCAGGGTCATTCTTCACTCATATTTTAAGGCAGAGTCTATGATGGACGTGCGGAAATCGTCGGCTACAAATGTGTGATTTTATTAAGATCACGAGCCATCAGATAACGCAGCCACCTTCGACTCGGTAGTTGGCTTATTGCTGCCACTTGTACCATTATTTTAACTGTACGGGATTGCATTTTTAAGAATCAAATAATCAAAGCTATTATTTATGATTTTTAGTGAGGAATTCTCCATCTAGATATCATTCTCTGAAAATTGAAAAATGACACCTGGATACGGGAATCGAACCCGGGACCTTTGGCTTAGTACGCCAGTGCTCTAACCACTGAGGTATCCAGTAGAAGGTGACTGCGTTATCTGATAGCTCGTGATATTAATTGATAGCTCACATGTAGCTGACGATTTACGCACGTCCATCACAGAATCTGCCTTAAAATATGAGTGAAGAATGACCCTGGGCACGGGACGATTCCTGGATAGATCAGTGGTTAGAGCATTGGCGTACTAATCCAAAGGTCCCGGGTTTGATTCCCGTGTCCAGGTATCATTTTTCAATTTTAAGAATAAATAACAGTGAGCTTTTAGATCTTTTCAGGAGATGGGGGCTGGGAAGGACGCAAATTGTTAAGGGGATATTTCGAAGTGCTCTATATACTCAGCTACCAGATTACAGAAACTTTGGGGAGAATCTCCTACAGCTTGATTCCCTGTCCAGTACGGAGGAGGACTCCCCCCCAACCCATCTTGAAAGTCTGAATTAGTCAAAAACAACTCAGGACCGGGCGGTCGGGTGTTCGACACCAGTTAGAGTCATAACACCGAATATATTTCAGGGCACGAACCTGCTGAATAGGGACAATGATAGAACAAGGATCCCTTTTTCTAAACTCTTTCAACTAGTTCTAAAACCTACATCACATGTATACACTAATATTGATAATTAATATATTTCAATAAACAATATCAAAACGAACCCCACAATTATTTCTGCTGCCTACCCATCCCACACTAAGTCATCCTGACACATAGGGCCACGGGTTTGGCAGAGCATAGACCGTGTTTATATTTTATCTTACAGGACTGTACTTTATTTCCAATACATCTCACTTATTTCTTTCTGCTAACAATAATACCCCTCACTTTCAAACTATATATATATATATATATATACTTCCTTTTTTAAACCTTTATTCATCCCCAAAAGCCTTTGAAAAAATATACAAAACTGATCGAACAAGATAGAGAGTATCAAACCATTTCTGAACAAAATATTATTTTTCTTTTTTTTACTTCCTTTAATTTTTTTTTTAAATACGACTCGCACTTTTTCTTAAGACATGAACAGTTTTATTGTTTGTTGCTGATTTACAAAATAGTTTTGTTGATTTAAAAAATAAACAGAGTCGTTGGGTGTGTTTATGGAATTTTATGTGTAATCTCTCGAGTGCCAAAAAGGCTGTATTTTAACGAACTTTGTCCTTACGTCCACTTAAATCAAGTCTGTATGGTAAAAGAAAGTATTGTAAGCGTGACAATTTTAAAGGTTAGGCTTTTGATAAATCTGGACATTGTATGTGCCACGACGTGTCCGGATCCAGAAAACCGAGTTTTTCTGTCCCCAAAAACTGCCCCTGAGGCTGTGGCCGAGATGACTTTATGGATTTTTGTTCAAACTTGATACCGTATGTATATGGTATACCGTTATATCTAAGATAGATTTTAAAATTCGGATTCTAGCCCTCAAATTAAGGGTCGAGTGCTGATTTTGCTAACTTAGAAATTTTTCAAAAAAGGCAATAACAATTTGGTTTAGAATGGATTTCAGTATTTGATATGCCAAATAACAATTTTTACTTTTTTATTTGATAAAAAACCAATGGGCAGCTTACTGGAGACTAATTGTTTGAAATTTTTCGAAAATTGCTTTAACGTTTTTATTCAAAACTATCAGAAGTACTTGGGGTTGTCCATGGTAGCAACGCTATGCATTGCGTAGCTACCCCGGAAAATTCTTTTATTTTCTTCAAACAGACGGAAGAAAAAATCTCTTCATTTGATTTATTCCGACCCAGTTTTTAATAAGTTTGAAAAATTCTATCCAAAAATCTAAAATTCCAACTTTGAATTGCACAGGTTTATACACAGGGGCAACTAATTTTAAAATTTCAGATTTCTCTGTGCGGTAGATATCACGTAATGCTCATTAAAAACTCTTCTTTAAATTAATATATAGATTATGGGTATCTGGGCGATATTTTACATGTTGAATAAGAATTGGTTTTCGAATTTACTATGTAAAAAAATTTAAGATAGTTAATTAAAGAATACTTTTTTCAAATTTTTAGGCATAGTTAAAAATTTATACATAATTTTTTATTAAAATTTATATCTGAAGACTGTTTCATCATACTATCAATAGTTTTTTTTAGAAAACCTACTAAGAAGTAGTTTATCGATAAATGATTTTTGAAAATTTGGCTCGATCACAAATTATAATATAGTTATGAGAAAGGAACAATCCAGGCCGTCACTCTACCAAGTGATCTATCCAAGTCGTCACTCTACCAACTGATCTATCCAAGTCGTCACTCTACCAACTGATCTATACAGGTTGTCGTCACTCTACCAACTGATCTATCCAAGTTGTCATCACTCTACCAACTGATCTATCCAAGTCGTCACTCTACCAACTGATCTATACAGGTTGTCGTCACTCTACCAACTGATCTATACAGGTTGCCGTCACTCTACCAACTGATCTATACAGGTTGCCGTCACTCTACCAACTGATCTATCCAAGTCGTCACTCTACCAACTGATCTATCCAAGTTGTTCGTCACTCTACCAACTGATCTATCCAAGTTGTCGTCACTCTACCAACTGATCTATCCAAGTCGTCACTCTACCAACTGATCTATCCAAGTCGTCACCCTACCAACTGATCTATCCAAGTCGTCACTCTACCAACTGATCTATATAGGTTGTCGTCACTCTACCAACTGATCTATACAGGTCGTCACTCTACCAACTGATCTATCCAAGTCGTCACTCTACCAACTGATCTATCCAGGTTGACGTCACTCTACCAACTGATCTATTAAGTCGTCACTCTACCAACTGATCTATCCAAGTCGTCACTCTACCAACTGATCTATCCAGGTTGACGTCACTCTACCAACTGATCTTTACAGGTTGCCATCACTCTACCAACTGATCTATCCAGGTTGACGTCACTCTACCAACTAATCTATCCAGGTTGTCACTCTACCAACTGATCTATCCAGGTTGCCGTCACTCTACCAACTGATCTATCCAGGTCGTCACTCTACCAACTGATATATCCAGGTTGCCGTCACTCTACCAACTGATCTATCCAGGTTGCCATCACTCTACCAACTGATCTATCCAGGTTGTCACTCTACTAACTGATCTATCCAGGTTGACGTCACTCTACCAACTGATCTATCCAGGTTGACGTCACTCTACCAACTGATCTATCCAGGTTGACGTCACTCTACAAACTGATCTATCCAGGTTGACGTCACTCTACCAACTGATCTATCCAGGTTGACGTCACTCTACCAACTGATCTATCCAGGTTGTCGTCAAAGTCTGTGCGGCACTTAACCTAGTATAGTGCAATAAATATACCGTTATGAAAGAGAAACGACAATATAATGCACTCTAAAACAGCACGTGTATTTTAATTTCTTTTTTAAAGTAAAATAAATTTAAAAAAGTGATCTATATTAGGAAACATGCCCTCCTAAAGAATTGCGGAAGTGAAAAATGCCATGAGCAGCCCACCCTTCCTTTCTATATATTACCGCCGCACGTGTAAAAAAAGAGCGACGGTCTTTTAGTTGTGACGTTAAAGTAAGGGAACGGGAACATGTGTTGCCGTTCCCGGGGTTATTACATCTCCTACTGTTCTTCACCCTCTCATTACCCGTTCCATAGGCTATTATTACAAAAAAAAAGGGGGGGGAAACTTTCTTTTGAGCGAAAAAATGGCCCATGTCCACAATTATAGAGGTGACCTGGTGGTCTAGGGGTAAGGTGTCGGACTTTTGTGCTGGGGATCCGGGGTTCAATCCTCGGTCCCGGCACAGATTTAGCTGATTGCTCAAACCCTTCCTTCACCTCTGACAAGACGTGTATTAATCACAACTTGTGAATGTGTGGAATGCCAGGCCTTCACCGTGGTTTGGATCCCACGTTAAACTGTAGGTCCTCCATTTCATCTCACAATCACCCTACCCATTACACATTAGCGTAAGTGCGTATAACCTGAACGTGTAATAAGACGTGGTGCTAATAATAACACTATTATATATTGTCTTAAATGTTTGTTGGCAGCGTTGTAAGAGAATACAATTAAATTGAAGGATTCTTTTTAAGTACCAGGTTTAAGTATTATTAGCACTTACAACCGCACTTATAGTGAACTTTGAAATGACTTGTAGGGCCTACATTGGATAACATTTCCTAGGGAACGATTTGGCTACTATTAGGAAACAGTGTACTGTTTTTTTTTCTCTAACCTTCTTTAGCGTATGGGACAAGTGTTTGTCGGCTGAACATTCCCGATGCTCTGTCAGTTACGGATATATAACCGTCTTCTGAGGTTGGGTGACCTGATGGGTGCGGTCCCTTAGTCCCGATGAGATAATAAATATGATGCCAATAGAAGTATTAAGCTTGATTCACACGTTCGCCGTAAATATCAAGCAGAATCTGCCTGATTGGTGCAGCAAATCACACGATGTATGTTGACTCATGGTTAGAGCTCAGTAAAAATAATTTTATTTTTAGTTAAATTTCGTTATTTAAATCTCACTTTTTGATGTTATTTCGTGTTTATTCAAAATTACACGTTATCTGAGTTGTTTAAGTATTATTTACATATTGAAACAATGTATACAAAACTAAAATTTATCATTGAAACCTTATATATATTTGCTATAAAATTCTTTGTCAAGTTTGTCTGACTATTTCACAATTTTGTAGCCTGAGATTAGCTTGCACTACAAAAAAATACTAATCAAATGACAGTATGGTCAACATTTCTGCTTAATTTCTTTTTAATTTCGTTTTTATTTAAAGATTTTGTTGTTGTAAAAGTGGAGTTATTTCATTTTATAGGAGGATTTCGTGTATACAAGACAGTTTCATTTTATTTCGCTTTTCAAAAACATTGTAAATCTTATCTAAAAACTATCAAAGTAAAAAAAAAAAGTTGATTCCAAATTTGTATGGTACTTTTCGCTTCATCGTGTCTCACCATTTTTACGGGGCCTCTACCCATGATGCATTGCAACGCTAACTTAAAACAGCTGATTATCAACATATTTTATTTTCTAGTAGATATATATTTATTTCAGATATTTCTCCCGATGGTTGTTTTCAAATTATAACGCTGTGTCGTGGCACAATCCAATACATCGATAAACAAAAGCTTTATATTAACCGGTTATTTCAAATCTCCTCACAATGGCCGACAAAGCTGTCTGCTAGCTTCTGGCTGTAGAGCGCATGCGTTGTCAAATGCGCGTGCGCAATGATTAGAGATGGTTGGGTATGAGATTTGATTGGTCCTCCTGTGCCGAACATCTCAGACAGAGTAGACGAAGTAGAGATGAATTGAACTTTAGCGGAACAGCTCGCGACGATAAGGCAGAAATCTCGTGATTGGCTTGTAACTCACCACGTGACCACGTTTATGTTCTGCGCTAGTTTTCCGGCGAACGTGTGAATACACAGCTATACCCAACCTAAGCCTAATTAAGTAGACCGTGGTGAACTTATGAACAATTAACCTTCTGAAAAAAAAGATTACGGTACCACCGGAAATGGAACCCTGGGATCTCTACGTAAGTAGCCAGTAATGGCGACAACTAGGTCAAGAGGCGGTTGGGTGGGCACGCTATCCATGCGTCCAGCTCTTGAAAGAGCTACGAACATTATCTAGAAAACGAGGGTGGAACAGAAGAACTACACCCTCACCAACATCCTGTGAGAAAATAAAGCCGCGCCCAAAAGCGACGCCATAAAACCCCTGACGGTAAAAGGGCGGTGAGGGGAGAGGGGGGGAAGTAAGGCAAGGGTTTATTAAAAGGGTAGCTGATTCATCGCGAGCCGTCCGGGGTTAAGGTAAAGTTGCAACCGGGTGGTGGATGGTGGTGGTGGAGGTAGTGTGTGCGTGTGTGTGTGTGTGTGGATTATGTTGGGTCGGAAGAGGGTATTCTAAGGGAGGGGAGGTTACCCTTAGCAACCACCACCCCAAATATCGACCGGGCAATCACGCACATCCACCAGCGCGGGGTTTAGGGGGTGAGTTTGTCGAACGGAGTCCGGGGGAGGGAGGGAGGTTGTGGCGACGCGTTCACGGGGGG
>CABFWO010000304.1:304159-322925 GCA_902155825.1 Timema genevievae | reverse complement strand
CAAGAAGTGATACCAACATGAGAGCAGCTGTTACTACAGCCGAAATTTCCCGGTTTCCAGCCACCAAGGGCCGGGCTGAGTAGCAAGAGGACGAAGATTCAGGCACGACCTTGAAACCAAGAGAGAAAAGTTACAACTGAAAACGCGCGGTAACAACCGCCGTCTATATGAAAGGTTTCCTTATCTTTCTTTGCTGTTGATGCAATGCCGCCGCCACCGCCAACCGCCGAGAAAACGTCCAAGGAAAGAGCTTTGGAATCAAGCGTCGACGTCGCGCGCTGACCGTGGGAAAGGACCCACTTGGAACAATCGCGCTGTAGACCCGACGTGACGGTAGGCGACACGCACGACAAGGAAACTTTCGTGTGAAACTGCACTAAACGTTCCCAAATTTAAAAATCCATTGGGTTCAAATCTGGTGAACAAACAGGACATTCAACGTATAACTCACAACAAATCCATCTTTGAGGAAAACCTTTGATAGCTCTAATATTAAGAGTTTTTAGACCCATGTTTATATGGACGTTTATAAATGTTTGATCAATAGGAATACTACCCCCCCCCCAGAATATTTGACACCAATTAAAATACACTCTGTATTTGCATCTCCAGTAGAGAAATGAAGCACCACAAACACGACTCAACATTTATTTATTTCAGCATGTAGAGAATTAAAAACAAACGATCTCCATTGATGATATGCAATGATGTGGACCGAACTTTCTGAATCCTTCACTACACACGATTTGGACTTGTTTGCATCCGTCTAAAAATACACCAAATAATCCGTTGAGGATGAGAGAAGAATTGACGCAGCATTTTAACGAGAGGAAAAAAAAAATACCCGGGGTATTTCTTGTTTGTATAAAGAGAGGAAAAACAGTCAACCCAATCAAAATGGCCGCATCAAATGAGT
Source organism: Timema genevievae (assembly GCA_902155825.1). Lineage (NCBI taxonomy): Eukaryota > Metazoa > Arthropoda > Insecta > Phasmatodea > Timematidae > Timema > Timema genevievae. The sequence goes on along the minus strand of CABFWO010000304.1, from coordinate 322,009 downwards.
GGCTTATGATTCACTTCAAACAATACTATTGGCCGACATTGCCCAATACAATTGCGTCGAGAGGTTATTTATTATTTTGATGGTCTAATTGAGGATTGACATGAAGAGTAATGAGTGATGACCAGAATCACGAGTTTATGATAAACATTTTAATTAAATTTTATCAAATAAACCCCTAACATAACAAATTTTTCAGTTCCGTCGTAATTTCAATAGTTTCGCAAATATTCAAGTAGCTACAGCAATCATGTTATATAAATTATTCTTATTAAAAATCGTTGATAAAATTAAATTTTTTGTTTAAAAACATTCGAATTGTTTGATATTAAGACGCACGTTTGATTTTATTTATTACCACATACAATAACTGGTCATTGACCTAATCTGGTAATCTTAGGTTTGTATAAATTAAGATGAATACAAATAAACCATTTTGATAAGATAGAGTACATATTTCTTAGATTATTATTTTTTCAAAAATTAATTATATTTCTCGCATGTACAAAAATTTTGTGACGTTTCAATACTATAAAATGGATTATTTATAGCTGTTGGAAATGTTTTTAATGGTTTGCCAGAGTTTGAAGCTCAGCTCTGATAATAAATGGTGATTTCGCGCGTCGCACACATCATGTAACACTAGTAATTAATATTGATAAATGGAATGGTGAGGTGTATAAGGTTCACTCACCTCGGCAACGGCAGCCTCATTTTCGAGGATTTTAGAGGATGTGTTTATCGCAAGGAATGAAAGTTTTATTTTGATAGACTAATTACGTTTTGTCACTCACTATCCCTGCGCCTAAAACAACCGACATTTAAATTGTTGTTGTGACGTAATTTGAAGAAAATTAAACTCTATGTTTGTACTGGATCAATATTGTATTTATCTTGGCCAAAAAAAACCTGCAAAAACACTGGCCTTTTCTCTCGTCCCCTTCCACCACGCCCCTTGAGTGGTTGAGGTCCGCTCCTGAAACTGGCACAGACGGTTGAACCGGTTGAACCTGAGACCCAGGTGCCGTTGAACCGGGGTGTACTCACCTGAGACCCAGGTGCCGTTGAACCGGGGTGTACTCACCTGAGACCCAGGTGCCGTTGCACCGGGGTGTACTCACCAGAGACCCAGGTGCCGTTGAACCGGGGTGTACTCACCAGAGACCCAGGTGCCGTTGAACCGGGGTGTACTCACCAGAGACCCAGGTGCCGTTGAACCGGGGTGGTTTGAAGAGCGGTCCCAGGACGTCATCCAGGGTGAACTTGTGCCCTTTGATACGGTCCCCCTCGTACGGCGGGGACAGGAGGACGATGGAGAAGACTATCAGACCTAGGACAGCGACAATCACCAGTAGCGCAATCAGGATACCCCGCCAGTTCATCTGCTTGGGCGTGGAGGCCACCAGTTCCTGCGAACAAAGAGGACACAAGTGTCAGAGGAACAGTGGAACAGGACAGTAGATACATGTTTCTGTCTGAGAGGACACAAGTGTCAGAGGAACAATGGAACAGGACAATAGATACATGTTCCTGTCTGAGAGGACACACGTGTCAGAGGAACAATGGAACAGGACAGTAGATACATGTTCCTGTCTGAGAGGACACACGTGTCAGAGGAACAATGGAACAGGACAGTAGATACATGTTCCTGTCTGAGAGGACACACGTGTCAGAGGAACAATGGAACAGGACAGTAGATACATGTTCCTGTCTGAGAGGACACATGTGTCAGAGGAACAGTGGAACAGGACAGTAGATACATGTTCCTGTCTGAGAGGACACATGTGTCAGAGGAACAGTGGAACAGGACAGTAGATACCTTGAAACCGAAGTCGTAGATAAGGTGCGTTCACATAACCCTATCTTTAATTTTTAAATTTATCATTTTGTGGTTATAGGTAAATAAAAAGATGTAGAGGAAAAGACAAAGCGCTGTCTGAATTTATTTATACCCTTGAACCTCCTTGGTGGCGTAGTTGGCTAACGCGCTAGTTTCGTGTTGAGCCAGACTGGCGAGGACGGGGAGATCGAGGTTTGAATCTCGGTAGAGTGAACTGGGGGAGGTTTTTCCTAAACGGTTTTCCACTCTCCCTCCACGCAAATACGGGTTCACTTCCTTTAAATTCAACCTTACCAATCTCTAACCCATTAGCGTAATTAGTACTTAAGCTTATAACCCAAACGGGTAGTAAGACGCGGTGCTAAATAATAATAAAAACAAGTTTTTTATTTTCTGGTTCACCTTTCACTCCCCATTCAGGCTGCACGGGTGTACACTAATCATTGTTTTGGGCGAAGGTAGTAGCATTTAAAAGACATTTACTCGCATTTGTTTACCAATCGTTTAGGAACTAAATCACCTCACAGCACTCGACTGAGATTTCAGCCATTACTTCCATAGCATCGGTAAACCAGTCAAAACGAGACTGACACCTTTGTACGCGTGTATTAATTAGTCCATATAAATTCGAAATTGTTAATCCTTATTAAATATACCATATTATGTTCAAAATAAAAACAACGCTTCAATTTGTAAGCGAAACAATAACACCGTCATAAATCCAATAAAAAGCGTGGCTCATCTACCAATCGAATAATTATTACAATAAATACAAATAATCCTATTATTGCGTGAACAATACGTAGCGTAGCTATTTTGATGATGGCAAGATAGCCATGGAGACAAAACGTTAAAATTACTAGTGATTCATCATGCACCTAAATATTTTCAGATTCTTAATAAACTAGTTAAATAAATAAAAACAAATTCAACATGTTTGCGATACCAAGGGTGAAAATGGCGAGATCTTTGATGACGGTCAATAATAATTCCAGAGACCTTTGTTCCTCGCACTTTTGCAAAGCGCTGTGCCATATTATTCAAGAACCCCGTGACGTATTTCCGCACCAATCAACGGACTATGTATCTCGACGTGGTACTTGTATCTGGTTGACAACGCCAATCCCCACAGTCTGTAAAAATCCAGACAAGGATCTTCTTCGAGCGTCAAACGATTGGGTTAAGAAGCCGTCGCGTCATCTGGAGACGTCGGCGCAGTCAAGGTCACTATGGAGGCCGAAGAAGATCCCGAGAACGAGGTGCCAAGATGATGGGATGAGGCATATTATGGACATCTACTGCAAGGTCGCTATAATCACAGGTGAGATAAAGAGGGGTGTAGTTCTAATTGAAGGCTATGATGAGAATCTTTAGTAAGACCTCCATATTTTTTCGAATCGGTTTAGATTAAAATACCTATTCAAAGATGACATCTTTTATTCTGATACATTTTTGGTTTCCCTACATACACATTAGTATTTTGGTATAGCCTGTATCCTTTAAAATTTAGGTTGAAGGGCCTATTATATTTCTTACTTAAAGTGAAAACTATAAGTTAGATATTTTAAGTTGTGGATACTATGTTTAGTAGACCTACTGTTAATATTGGTGAGGACGCAGAATTAATGTAAGGTTCATCTAGTTTTTTTTAACACCGCGTCTTACTACCCGTTCTGGTTACATGCCTGTGTACTAATTACTCTGATGTGTTATGGATAAGGTAGGTTGAATTTAGAGGAAGTGCACACGCATTTGCGTGGAGGGATTGTTTTAAACAATTTAGGAAAACCACCTTCAGTGCAGCGGATCAGGATCGAACCCTGATTTCTCCGTCATTGGCAGTCTAGTCTATTGCTAGAGTAGCTCTTTAAACCATGCGACCACCAAAGATGGTCTTCAGCTAGTATTGTTTTCAAGTAGGGGAAAGGTCGAGTTTCGAACCCCGATTTTGTACGATAAGGATGGGTTTACCCCTAAAATGGTTTTCCAACTTGCACTTCATGCAAATGTGGGTTTATCTCCTTTAGATTCTTCCGTTTTCATTCATACCCCATTTAGTGAAATCAAAATACAGATAACGCGGATCGGTAGTAGGATGGTGTGGATACAAAAAGATATTTTTGTCTGCAAATATTTCTAATTTATTCACAGTTTATGACACACAATACGTGTCTAAACAAATAATACCACAGCTTCTACCCCCTCCCGCCCCCACATTTTATTGCATGTTGTAAGGAAATGTAAAACTCATATTTGTTATGATATACAAATTGATTTTTTTTAAAAATGTTCAGACTTTTTAACTAAAAATAAATGATAATTTTAGTTTTGTTGTGTATTTAACTTTGTTATATTGAATAACCATTTATTTAAATACTGTAAGTACATACATATACAAAAAAAAACTTTTCTGTAGGGTTAACTATATAAGCTATGTAATTTTTTTTTAACCTTTTGATTCTTCAGGAGTATTAATTTCATATCCAAAAAATGTACTTATCCGAAACGGGTTCAGTCCCTTTTATTTCGGTCGTAAGAGGTTTTACTGTTTTTTTTATAACTCAAACGATTTGTAGCTATTTTAAAAGTGCTACAAAAAAAACCCAGAGCGTTTCAAACTTAAAAGATATTTGTCAGGAGGTACGTCAGGTATCGGTTACGCCGCGGCCCACATACTTCTCAACAACGGCGCCAAGTGCGTCGTCCTCTCTGGCAGATCTCGGGAAAGGGGAAGGAGGGCCGCCCAAGACTTGGGGAAGATCTTCGGGAAAGATAAAGTCCTCTACATGCAAGGGGACGTCAACGACGAACATCACTTCCGGTACGATAAGTGTCTAGAGAGTTGTAGTAGCTGCTTTATTTCCCCATCCGCAAATGTCATGTTGTTTAGAACAGAGGGCTTAAAGAGTGAACTAACCCACACTAAGTGGGTAAGCAGACAAAGGCGTCAGTCTAATAGAGCATGTCTTTCCACTGGCAGGGAGGTTGGGGATCGAATCCCCTCTGGATTGTTTTTAAAAATAATTTCCCACATCTCCATATACATACATCCCAAATCTCCTTTATATATATGTATATATATACATATATATGAAGGAGATGTGGGAAATTATTTTAAAAAACAATCCAGAGGGGATTCAATCCCCAACTTCCCTGCCAGAAGCAAGATATGCTCTATTAGACTGACGCCTTTGTCTGCTTACCTACTTAGTGTGGGTTTATATATAATCTCCGCCTTTTTTACCTGTTCGGTTATTCGTAAATATGATAATTACTCTAATGAGGTAGGGATGAGGAAGGAATAATTTAGAGGTAGTATGCCCTTTTACGTGAAAGAGTGGGAAAACATTCAGGAAAAACAACCCTCAAGATACCCGGCAGGGATATGAACCTGTAAAATCAGTCATCGAGTAAGCCAATCTAACACAAGAGTGACACCTTAAACCTTTCGGTCACTGAAGTTTGTTTCATGTATATGTAAGTACACTTCCTCTGAATTCTATCCATAACATTTCTTCCCTATCAGTTTAAGTTCCCAGGCCGGACGGGTAGTAAGACACGGCGTCAAATAAATAAATAAATCACTTATGGAAAAACCAACGTTTCACTCCAGTCGTAAAATATCAAGACACCCTCGGAATCTTTCAGATGCCTGTTCGAACAGACCATGAAGAAATTCGACCATGTAGACATTCTGTTCAACAACGCGGGGATGCTGGACGACAGGCACTGGGAATGCCAGGTGAACACCAACATGAAGGCCGTCATCAGAGGCTGCTTCCTGGGCTTCGAGTTCATGGGGAGGAACAGGTCGGTCTATCAGGGTAGCCCGGTAGCATTACTCACAGGAACAGGGCTTGGGAATGGAGATTAACAGCTGCACTGGGAGAGCCTGAATATTGTCACCAGGAGTTGGTATTTGGGCTTTGGGCCCTTATGGAGGAACAGGTTGGTCTATTCAACGTAGCTCGTCAACACTACTCACAGGAACAGAGCTAAGCGAGGGTGGATAACAAGTAGCGATAGGGCGAGGGGCCCACCAACGTGAAGGTCTTTATTAGAAATTATTTTCTTGGCTTCGAGTTCATGGGGAGTAACAGATCGGACAGGGTAACTTGGTAACATTACTCACAGTAGCAATGTTAATATATATAAAGCTAGCTTTGCTCGTTGTGGGCTCAGCCCCCAAACCCCAGTGAGTGTTAACTAATGTAATTCCAGCGTTGTTTTGAACGTTGATTTATTTTTACAATTTTATGATTCTAGCTGTCCCATAAGTGTGTCAGAATTTTTTTTAAATGTGTGGAAAATGTGCAAAATTTAGCTAAAATCAAAAAATCTAGCTTTGGTGTAATCAGTTTTTTGATAGGTCTCACCGTTTAGCCACAAGAGGCCTCCAAAGAAAGGTCCGCACCGACTTTAAAGATGCCCCGCTATTTTGAATTATTTTCTGGGATTAAAAATTGATTTTTTTTAAAACTTTTTAGAATTTTCAAGTCGGTTACAAGCTAGAAGCTATAAGTTTTCCAAATTTCAAGTTTCTAGATCATCTGGAAGTGGGTAAACATTAATGTCAGTGAGTGAGTCAGCCATGTGTTTTTATAGTATAGTGATGATGTGATATCGAGAAAGCATGCACTTAGATTGTTTTCGGATGATTTTACTGTACCTTTAAATATATCGCTGCATTAAGAATCGTCATTTGTCCTATCTCTTTCTTCGTCGAAAGAATGGAATTTACTCTTCTATACGCTAGCTAAGGAATTGGTTATAAAGGAAGGATATAGAGGTGCTTCAGTGGGGAATATAAAGATAATTCAAAATACTATTTTATACAAACAACGAATATGTTTTGATAACATGGCGACTAAATTGTGATAGCTATACTATTCTCAAATTTTCGAAGTAACAAACTTCAAGATTCATTATAATCTCGAGGTATAAAGTTTTCACGATAACACTAATTTCTATAGAAAGTAAAAACAAGTGGATACTATCTTGACGTGTTGGACGGTATCATAAATAACACGCTGAATATTGCGCTCTTATATAAAAATAAACCTGAGGCAATGGACAATGCACTCTGATAGAAAACAAGTAGAAACAAACGTGAACACGGCAATCTCGGATGTCTTGGTCGTGTGCCCATTTTATTAGCGGCGGCCCCGGGGGTGTGATCGTGAACAACGCCGCCATCTGGGGACTGGAGCCGTTTGTAGGGGCGCCGGTGCACTCTGCCACCAAGCACGGGGTCATCGGGATCACCCGCAACTTGGGGCACGATTACCATTGCTGCAGGACGGGAGTTCGCGTCGTGGCGCTCTGTCCCGGCGTCACTATCACAAACCTCAGCAGAGGTGAGTCATCTTTAGGAGACATCGGACTTGGCCGCGGCTGCTTAACCCGTTCAAGATCACTTGGACACTTGGAGATTGCATCGACCTTCACTTATTATTGACGATGATAATATCAGTAATAATAATAATAATAATAATAATAATAATGCGCGTCTGGCCTACATCACTCGTAGCCCAGTAGTGGAAAGATCAGCCAGTACTAATGTACCGTTGTCCAGAGGACGCCCGAATGTACTAATAGTACATCCTTTCCATGTTCTGATGAGATGAGGTGATGGTGATAGTGAGTATGAGGGTGGGGAACCAGTAGAAACTCTTAAACCTAACTTAAGCCTAATTAACCAAATCCTGGTGACCGTTGGGGTGATTTCGCTTTCGGGAAAAATACCCAATACTCACTATCACCATCATCTCATCCCATCGGAACATGGAAAAAGCCTCCACGGAAAGAATGTACGGTTAGTACATTCGGGCGTCTCTTGAGCAACCATGCATTATATCTGGCTATTCTTTTCACTACTGAGCTGCGAATGATGTGGTCCAGACGCGCATTTATTATTATTATTATTATTATTATTATTATTATTATTATTATTATTATCATCATCATCATCATCATCATCATCATCATCATCATCGTCAATAATAAGTGAGGGTCGATGCAATCTCCAAGTGAGCAATTGAACTTGCTGCCACTTGTACAGTTATTATAATTGTAAGGGATTGGAATTTTTTAAGAATCAAATAGCCAACGCTATTATTTATGCTTTAAGTGAGGGTTATTCCATTTAGATATCAGAATCTGAAAATTGCAATATCCAATCCCTTACTATTATAATAATAACTGTACAAGTGGCAGCAATAAGCCAAATACCGAGTCGAAGGTGGCTGCGTTATCTGATAGCTCGTGATCTTAATAAAATCACACATTTATAGCCGACTATTTCCACACTTCCATCATGGACTCTGCCTTAAAATCTGAGTGAAGAATGACCCTGGGAACAGGATGATTCCTGGATAGCTCAGTGGTTAGAGCATTCGCGTACTAAGCCAAAGATCCCGGGTTCGATTCCCGTGTCTAGGTGTCATTTTTCAATTTCCAGAATAGTTACCACAAGTTGTGCTCGAATGTTGCCCACCCAGAAGGCGTCCATCGTGGGCAAGGCGTTCTTCCACTGCGTGAGGGACGCCCCGTCAGGGTCGGTGTGGGTGGTGGAGGACTCCCAGCTGCTTGAGTTGGAACCACCCGAGAGACACAGCTACAGTGAGGTGGTGGCGTGGTACAAATAGTAGTAGTAGGGACGGCGAGTGACGACCGCGCGTCGGTCGGTCAGGAACAGGGGAACAGTAACACTTTCCCACTCTGCAGCTATAATTTGATTATATATTGTGAATATTTTATTTGTTCTGACGTAATTTGCAGATACTTATCTCTTTAAATACGGCAAATCACGTATCACAAATGTTTGACTTTTTTAAAATGTATAAATGGTAGGATATTGTACACAAATTATTGATCTGATGTTGTTGTAATGTTGAAACAAATGTCACTTTCCTTTCCATTAAAAAAAAAGATGCAATCGTCTATTTAAAATTACATTTCTCTAAATGTTATTGTTTTCATTAGTTTAATAATCAAAGGTTTCAACCTTTAAAAATACAAGGGCCACAGTTTCTGTCTCTTGTTGGCTCATGGGCTGCGATACTCTACCCACAATATTGGATTGAACATTTAATATATTTTTAATTTTTTTCTACCTTATAAATAATACAATAATTTTATCCGTGTCGCTGCCCCTTGGTCCTTATTCCTAGGTCAACTTGTCAGGATGGCCTAAATGTGAGGAGGGATTGTAGGATTGAAAATAATCAATCTGGAGTTATATTTAATTTATTGTAAATTATAGTACATGATGTGTTGTTAGCTAGTTTTTTAAGCCTTAAAAGTGTCACTGGCCTAAGTCAGTCATTTTACAAACTTTCCTTCTGTATGCTTACATCGGTGAATCTAACCCTGCATCGAACTGGAGACAAGAGGGTTCTCTAACCTTGCGACGCCCGCCAACTTGCACTGAACTAGTTCCCATCCTTCTTCTGGTAGTTTAAAAATGTTTCTTTATTACAATTGTTTTGCTTAGTTCCACAACATATGATGTGTAACTATGTACAAATTGAGCTGATAGTAATAGCATATTTGTTATACTATTATTACCTGCTGTTTGCATTACGGTTCGGCCAGACTGACAAGCGTGCGAGCGAGCGTGCAAGCGACTGGGTGGTCAGACTAGCGAGCGTGCGAGCGCGTGATTATCAGATAGCTCTCGTTAGTTGTTGAAGAGGAGGCTCCGAATCTTGGCTCAGTGATATGAGGTTGGTTTTAACAAGTGATTTATTGTTGTGGTTTTCTCATCCTCTCTCCACGCTAATGGTGATTCTTATTTGTAAAGGCCTACTTTGATAATATTGAAGTATTTTAACATATCAGTTTTATATATATTGTATGGTTTATGATCTTACCAATTAAATTAGTCCGTTAGTAGCAAGTGTGCTAAACCTATCGATAGTAATAAAAATGTCAAAATGAAAAGTTTTCCTATCACTCAATGAACCAACATACAATAATATTGCCTAGCGCCTGTAAACTATACTGTACCTGGTCGAGCGCGTGCGCTTGAAAAATAGAACCAGTTCTATCTTTCAAGCGCGTTCGCTCCAGTCTGGCCACCTCTCATTACAACCAATGTGTTCTATTTTATATTTTAGTCGCTCGCGCGCTCGTTCAGTCCAGCCGCCCCCTTAGGCTGGCTGACTCAGACCTACAACACACAGAAGCAGCACGTGTCTGTTAGGTAACATTAATATTGCCTAAATGTTACTATACACTGAAACCTGACAGTTTAATTCTCTTTCCAATTATATCCCACGTATTGGCGAACCACAATTAATATACTCAATACATAAACACAAGGCTGTGATGGGCTACAGATCTCTCCGCAAAACGTAGAACGTGCGTAAATCGCACATGCGCAGATTGGTTTGTTTTTCCAAACGTTTCCATCGAAAGTTGTACAGTCAGACTTCGTCAGAAAGATGTTCGATGTTTGAGAAAACAAAGTTTTGGTCTGTGGAGATGCTCCAATTAAAAAAAAATTCTTCGTTGAACAGTTTTTCTTGCTCGTCGAACAAAATGTTTTGTTCTATGTTAGTTTTGTTTTTAACTATTGGGTAAGAGGCCTTAGACTGTAACAATATTGTGAGTGGTATCTTTATTCAGAAGGCAAGGAAACATCAGGGCGTTGTCACATAGTGTGCTTTTCCACACAATAAATATTGAGCGAGACACGTTAAGTAGGTTACCAAAGAATACATCTTGACTTACCATCAGGGATTTGTCTAAACCTTCTTTAGATGTTATATAAGATAATACATTTACTTGGAATACAAACTTTTCTTCTTCCGAACAGACAGTAGAGAAAATGGGAAGTAAGATAAAGAGATTGGATGAAAAGGGAATGCTTCACCTAGAAGTTATGCACTACTAGAAGTTAGTATCACTTGAACTGTCACGAAAATCTCTAAAGGAAAGTATTGTGTCATGTGAGATTACCGAAAGGGCTGCAAAGATTCACGGGGCTGAGATATCTGGTCGAGTAACGAGTTAATGCATCAGGGACAGCGCTTCTCCAATATCGAGTGCATGAAGATAATATTCTTCAGGATACTTTGACGGGAAAGGTAAAATAGGGTATAGGGATGACAAAGGAGACAAATATCGGATCTGACACACATGCTAACCAATCTCATTGGTATTTTTAACATGATCATACATAGAAGAAAGTTCGAGGAAACAACATTTAACCTTCGGGGACTGACGCTGTTGCATTTCCGCAAAAGCCTTTTTTTTAAAATTAAAGGTAACTAAGTCAGGTTCCCGCCAAGTACTCCTCAATTATCTCCTGCTGCGCATTATGATGTCCTCAAACATTTTATGATAAGAATGTTAAACTATCTAAAATTGTCAATAATCAGGACATAAGTTATTTGATTAAAACTATTTACATCAAATTTATAGTAATTTAAAGTTTCCTTTCGTGGACCCTCTTATACCATTGCTCCCCCCTCAAACCCCCCTGCATCACAGGCCCTTCAGGCCTGGGTGTTACGTCACTGCTTGAGGTCTATGATTGGTTCTCACCTGGTACACTGGCTATCTCCTGGTTATCACTGGTTATCTTATCTCCTCTCCCTGTGAAGCTATGGTTAAAACGTTACGAATTTACGATGTGTTTTAAATATGTACTTTTAGGAAAAAAAATCACGCAAATAAAATTATTATTATTATTATTATTATTATTATTATTAGCACCGCGTCTTACTACCCGTTCGGGTTATACGCACTTACGCTAATGTGTAACGGTAGGGTGATTGTGAGATGAAATGGAAGATCTACAGTTTAACGTGGGATCCGAACCACGGTGGAGGCCTGGCACTCCACATATTCACAAGTCGTGATTAATACACGTCTTGTCAGAGGTGAAGGAAGGGTTTGGCAATCAATTAAATCTGTGTCAGGACCGAGGATTGAACACCGGACCCTCAGCACAGAAGTCCGACACCTTACCCCTCAACCGCCAGGTCATCCAAATAAAGTTGAATTATCTTATAAAAATACCTCAAAAGAAATTAGCACTTTAATATCTAAAAAAAATAAATCTTTTTTTCTCATAGAAAATATAAAGAATCTTTTATTTTAATTTCCCACGGAAATAATTAATGTTGGCTTCCACACAAATCACTGGCCGCAAATTACTTTTAGATGAGAGCGCGAAGCTCCTTTGGGTGAAGGAAAAGATCAAGCTAGAAAGAGAGAGACGAATAAAACGTGTCGCTGATGTAGCAGCTTCCGTTGCTATGGAAACACTGTTAAAAGAGCGATAAAACTGGCTATAACGAGCCACGAAGGCGTGTGAGAAAATGGAGGAGGGAAGGGGGAGGGGGTTGGTTTTAAGAACTCACCACCCTTTTTTTTTTTTACACCAACATAACAATAACTGACAGAAGAGATTTAATCGCAAGTGAGATTAAGTACTCCCTTATAAGTCTACTGGAAAACAATGATATTGTGACTTTGTTTTTTTACACGAGGCAGTAACAACCATACAGCTTTTGACCAATTTTAACCTTCGAACTTTACCTCAACCACGGATCACCAAATGATTCCTAAATCTAATGAACTATAGGATTGTGTAGAGGGTGTTAGTAAAATTATTTCAAATGAATAATAATATTACGAGTCTATGTTACATTCCTCGAAGGCCAGTTAGTGGAAAGATTAGCCAGTACTAATGTACTAATCGTACATCCTTTCCGTGGAGGCTCTTTCCATGTCCCGATGAGATGAGGTGATGGTGATAGTGAGTATGAGGCTGTGGATCCAGTGGAAACAATTAAACCTATCTAACCAAATCCTGATAACCGTTGGGGTAGTTCATCTTTCGTGAAAAATACCAAAGGGAATCAAACCCGGGACCCTTAGTCTCATAACCAGGTGCACTTACTACTATACCACGATGATAAAGCAAAAACATAATGAAATATAAATGTTTAAGTTTATGATAGGATGGCGGTGTGTAATGTTGGTGATATTGGTACTGATGAAATGCTAGCTATAACATCCTTGGATTGGTTGGGATTCGAAACTCGATCTCCCCATCGACATCATCGGCAGTCTAGTCTATTGCAAAAGGGACTCTTTAGACCAAGCGGCCACTCAACCGTTTTTAAAATCTGTTTTGATACGATTAATTGTCAAAAGTGATAGAGTCGTATATAGCAATGATTTGACGTATGGATGTATGAATGTAGCTATAGTAACTTTTTTAATCATCAGATACCTAATTTATTCATCCGATTCCACTTTTCATTTATACATACAACTTTTTAGAAGTTTTTTTTGAGATAAAGGTTGATTTTTATTAAATATAATAAAAGTTAAAAATAGTTTACAATAAACGTTTACGTGGCACACAAAAGCGACAGAGCCATCCAAAATCACAAATTAAAAAAAAACACCTCTCAGGATTGCAATAATTTCTACAATAGTCCATACTGGGTGGAGGGACTAATCTATCCAGGGCTAGGGATGTGAAAAAAAGTATCGATACTTTACTAATATAGGTATTTTACTTTCAATACTTGTATTTTTTTACTCTATACTTTTACAGATATTAATACTCACACTTTGGTGTCCTCTTCACTCATGCTAGGATTAAATGTTTACTTGGGTGGACTTTGGAGGAAGAAAAAAATGACATTATTTCTCAATAATTTTCTGCATGACAAGCAAAAAGCGACTCTAGCATTCAATATCTTTTAGCTCATCATAATTTCATAGCTGTTCTTACATCTTTGTTTATCAAACACACTGATGCCTGATGGGGTGCCGAGGAGAAATGCGACCAGTATTACTACCCCTTCCTTTATCAATGATCATGGTCATCACAAAACTAAACAAAAAAGAAGCTTTTATAGAGCTCAACGAACTCAGTCAACTCAAGGTTGTCTCAAGCAGACGAAGCAGAAAGTTTATGTGCGTTTTGGAGCCGATATTTTTCTTCCGATACTTTTAATGAATACAGATTACAGTATCGATACTTTTCTTTCGATACCACATCTCTATCCAAGACGGCGTATATTTAATACCCCCTTTGGGAATACTACGATCGTCCTTTTGACACATTGGTCGGCGAGATATGACGCGCGAGGCACTGAAATGCCTTTACTGACGTCATTATGGCGATCTGATTCAAGCCACTGCGGTGGTCCAATTATTTTTTTTTCAGAAAGGAAAAAAAGCATGCAGTTCCACAGTTCAATTTTTATTTTGAAAAAAATAGCCTTTCAGAAAATACATATTTTTTCGACCAAAATTGATAATATTAACTATCAGTGTAGTTAACGATTTACGCACGTCATTTTACAGACTTTACATTAAAATATGAGTGAATAATGGCCCTGCACACGGGATTATTCTTGTAAAGCTCCGTGGTTAGAGGGGTGACGTATTAATCCAATGGTCCTGGGTTCTATTACCGTGTCCAGGTATCATTTTTGATTTTAAAGAATATGTTATTCGGACCCGTATATGATCGTAGTTTTCAATTATATTAGCTTTGCCATTTAATCCATGATATTGTTAACCCTATTTTATAGATAATTATAATCTCTATCGGAAATGACAGTCGTAGATTACTTACCTTAGCGGAACTAATACATGAAAGTAGATCTAGTAGCGTTCCTAGCTGTCGGGATAAGACCCTTATTATGAAAATTGGACTATAGTTGAGTATTTCACAAAGTCTCGCTATACGTTCAGTTTCTACGCATGCGTATTAATAAGGTTTAATGTGTTAGAGATGAGAAAGGTAGGATTTAGAGGAAAAGCACGTGAATTTGAGTGAGGGGAAAGTGGAAAACTAGACCTCCCCCGTTGCTGACTTTATAGACTAATAATTGAGCTTGACACTGGCACGGACGAGTCAATATTATCTTGGTTTGACCACTACTGCAGTTATTTATTTAAAAAATAAGAATAAATTGGCTACTGTTAAAAAAGCACTATCCATTTTCTGTTAATGTTTGAAATTTAATAGTAATTTAATTAATTTAAGTTAGCAAAATCTACTTATTTGTTTAAATGGACCATTAAAATGTATGAATATATTACGTTTTAAGGAAAATTCAATAATATATTTTATGTTTTATAATCAATTGACATTTCAATAAAAACAAACTTTTCGGTGATTCATTGATCTTGTGCGCATCTTTTGTAATTTTCAAAATAATTAACAGTAACTGAACACAATTAATATACTTATAGGCTTGCATTGGGACACTTCCGGTCTACATTTTAACTTTAGTCTAGTAGTTTTTTTTTCGATTAATAATATTCGTTCTAATGGGGTGTAACGTTAATAGAAATTAGAGACTATTCTATTTGGCGGTTAAAAACATAAGAATAATTAGTATATATTTATATATTGACACTCTTCTCAATAATGTGCTGACCTTCCATTCCAAATTTAAAAAAGTATGTTCATGCCTAAATGACAAACTATATATTTTGTCAAAATGTACATTCCGTTTACCCTGAATGGTAGCAAGCTTACCTTAAGCAACGGATTACACTATTGTTTAACTTATTAGATAGGACCCTAGTGTAATTCGTTAAGGTAAGACTGTCACCTTTCAGTGAAAACTGAGTTTAAATGTTTTATTAGATTTTATTCAAATTTTACTGACAAGTCGTTGTTGCAAGGATACAGGTTAGCCAACATGCTAGGATTTTTTTTTTTAAATAGAGCTTTCCACTCCCGAAAGCTTTCAGGTCTGTGTTAGAAGCGTCCCTAGCGGCACGAAACTGAACTCATGCAAGACACTCAACCCCTTCCAGACAAAAGAGAGAGTAGTTTCTATGATACGTGACAGGGCGCGAGGACCGAGAACTCCTAAAAGGGGACAAGTCCAAAAGAGCAGAGAAATAAAAAATTGCCAAATTTCATTCTCTCTCTTACTCCCAATAACATACTTTAACTCAATCACAAAANCACAAAAAAAAAAAAAAAAAACCTGTATCGGTGGCCGTATGATCTATGGCGTCATCTTCGCAGTAGACTGGGATATCGGAGTTCGAACACCTGTCAGGTGTTCTGGAAGGCTTCCCCTCCCCCCCAAATGGGTTTACACTTTAACTCCACGCAAATGCGGGTACACTTCATTTGAATCCATCCTTCCTCATCCTCATTACATTAGCATAGTTTGTACAAAGTAGGTCTACATAACATGAATGTGATGTTAAAAAATCAAAATAAAAAAACTTCATTAAAATTCCTTCATCGGTGGTCGCATGGTTTAACGTGTCACTACTGTGTTAGACTGGACTCTTGGTGACAGGGAGATCGGGGTTTGAGTACTGACTGGGTGTACTGAGATTGATTTATCCTAAATGGTTTTCTAATCTTTCTTTACACTAATACGTGTACATTTCCTTTGACATTCTTTCTTCCCTTTATTTATTATTATTACTATTATTATTATTATTATTAGCACCGCGTCTTACTACCCGTTCGGTCTATACTCCTATGTACTAATTATACTATTGGCTTAGGGATAATGTAGGTTTAATTGAGATAAATTGCACCCCCATTTGCGAGGAAGGAGAGCGGAAAATTCTTTAAGAAAAACCACCCTCAATACACCCGACCGGGATCGAACCTCGATCAGCAGTCTAGTTCAACACGAGAGTAGCGCGTTAGACCACGCGACCACTGAAGCGAGTCTCATCTTTATTCCACTAACATAACTAATGTATGCGTATAACACAGATGGTTACTCAAACGCGATGAAAATAAAAATACAAATTAGTCAATTTATAAGTCGTACAATGCGCGATTATATAGTGCACGTTAAATATCACATTAAAAAGAAAGATTCTTTGAGTGAGACAACCAACAAACATGAGCTATAAATAACCCACTGTAAATAGCTCACATTGAATAAATATCTCAGCCTCAAAGACAAGAAGTGAAAATGTTGACAAAACTCATCTTTGACTACCTTGGTTTTCTTACGAATATACATTTGAAACACCTTTTTATACAGGGTGGGGTGAAGACAATTAGACGATCTATCTTGAGAAAAGTGATGGACAACGTTCAGAGGTTTGGCTGACGTCCGGTGCAGCTCAAATGAGTAGCATTATCTTTAAAAAGTGAGCAAGTGTATTATGTAGTTTGCTTTTATTTAGCTAGTGAATATTTACTTTTCAATTAAAGGGTTAATTTTCAAGTTAATAATAGTCTAATTGTTTTTAGCCTCATCCTGTATAAAAATCGACGTGTTTTTTTGCAATCAAATTAGATAACATTTTACTATAGGCTATTACTAGTTTTTTAATAGGTATTGATAATATCTATCAAAAGTGACAGCTGCAGATCACATAACCTGAAGTATGAACACGTGAAAGTAGATTTTATTAAGAATAAAATTATCTGAAAGTTACTAAAGTTACTAAATAATTTTAATAAATTCATATATCAAGTCATGTTATCTGCAGCTATCACTGTTAATAGATGTTATCAATACCAACTAAAATAACACTAATGATACAGTAAAATGTTATCAATGCTGGTAGCGAAAAAATGTGTTCTTCAAACCAACATCAAGGCTTTTAATAGCTGTCAGATATTTACATTTGTAAGTGGGCTATTTCAAGATTATGTTACAGTAAGAGAAGTAATCATCATTTTGATACTTCTAATTTCAGCCTTATAAACTTACGGACTAATTGCAATCTAATAAACAGGAAATAATACCCTCTTCTCTCTCTTAGAAACTAATATTACTACTACCCCCATGGACATTGAATATAAGCGAAACAAGGAAAGTTTAGGCCATGGGAATGAAGTTTGTGAGGAGCATATTAGCTGTCACGAAGAGAAACAAGATTAGGAATGAAGTTACCCGGGAGTACATGAGATAGTAGAGGAAGCAAGACTGAGATGGTATGGGCATGTAATGAGGATGTTGGAGTACATGAGATAGTAGAGGAAACAAGACTGAGATGGTATGGGCATGTAATGAGGATGTTGGAGTACA
>CABFWO010000304.1:275069-297100 GCA_902155825.1 Timema genevievae | reverse complement strand
ATATATATATAAGAAGAGTTCAAAACAAAGCATAACCCCCATGTTTTCGTTCGAAGCCCGTCCAAACACAACAGTTCACGACCTCGTAAGGCAAGTCTCACGTGACCAATCTATGTCGACGATGTATTGATCTATATTCTTGCTTGTACGTTATATCTGTCCGTCAGTCTTCCTGTCACGCCTCGTCATGTTTACCTCGTCGTCACAAAGCTCTATCTTGTCTTCAGGACGTTCCCTGAGCTGAGGGTGCGGCTTGGAAGGTAAAGAAGGACCGCCAAAGGCTTAGGAATCACTGCAGACCTATCGGCGCGTCGGTTTAGAAGGGTACCTTGTTGACGAATAGGAATATTTACCTGCATCGGTGGCTACGCGGACTAAATGTCTGGATCGTCTGGTCTGGTCTAATGGAGATGGGGGGATGGGGGAGGGGCGGAGTTGAAGAGTAAATTAATATCATTAGTATGTAATCGGAATGATTTTCCACAATGTTTTCTATGTTATCCACACGAAAATGAGGGTACATTTCCTCTGAAGTGAAAGAGAAAGTAGAGATAGTATTTATAATTATTTAATTACATATTAATACAAGTTATATGAATACAAAAATGTTAAAAGTACTAGAAAAATTAGAATATTCAAATAATTAAATTTACAAATTAGCACTAAAGACAATACAGCAAATCTGGTGCAATATGCCTGTTTGTATCCATACAAACAAATACAAATAAAAATGAAGTCGTTTCATTTAGATAAAAAAGGGGAGATATATAAAGTACATAACTATAAATGTGTTTTATCATTTTACATACCTACTGTACAACAAATGAATATTAATAAGTCTTATATAAATCCGTTTAAAAAACAAACATGAAGAAACTTTATACTAAATATTAAACTAGGTGATAAGCTACGATATATTATCGTGTTACCCGCTCCGGTAGGAAAAAACCACCCTCACTACACCCGACTGGAATCGATCCTCGATCTTCCCGTTATCAGCAGTCTAGTCTATAGCGAGAGTGACGCCTTAGACCATGCTGCAACCGGAGCGGGTATTTATTTAAAATTTGTTGAAGTTAAGTCTAGTAGGATGCGTGCTCTTTCATTTACTGATTCATCGAACATTTAACGGTGTCGTCCGACACCCTTAGCTCAGTCGGTAGCGTGTATGTATACTGAGCTAATGGTACCAGGTTCGATTACTGGCATGGCTAAAGAATCTATCATTGGTGAAATGTGGGTTTTAACTTTCACAGTGATCAATTAAGGTGGGATGGTAGGGAACGCGAGAAAAGAACAGTGTTTTTTGCAGTTTTTATGACAACTTTTTTTTGGTCAAAATAAAAAAAATATTGCTTCAGTACAAACATATAATTTAATTTTCTTCTCATGGTGATATCAACAGTTGTTGAATATCTGTCATAAGAATAGCGGCATTAGATGACAAACTTTTTAAACGAAGAGAAAAAAAAAAGTTGTCATTAAATTCCAGGTACACCCTCGAAATATATTCAAGAACTGTTGATATCATCATGTGAAGAAAATTAAATTATATGTTTGTACTGAAGCAATATTTTATTTATTTTGACAAAAAAATCTTTTGCCATAAAAACTGCAAAAACACTGGCCTTTTATCGCATCCCCTACTATCCCAACTTACAGGCCGGGGGTTGGGTGTTGTGTCTGTCCTAGATTTAAGTCATTTTATAAATCGTGTACTGATATGATCGGTAGGTTTAGAAAGTGCGCGTTAAATACCTCAAATAAATAAATTTAACGATTGTTCGGGAAGAAAGAACGTCGGAAAAGGTGGTGAGGGTAAACCTTCATTTTATAAAGGTGAGGTCGGTGCTAAAATCAGCCCCGGCCGACATTGCGTGCTTTTATATTGTATAACAATAGTGGATTGTTTGAAGAGAATATTGCATGCTGCTCTGGTGCTCACAAAGCAGATCCCCTTCCCTCCCCCATCCTTCCCCCTTCAAGACTGTAACTAGATTAATAATACAAAACATTTCCACCTGTTAGAGTTGACGTCATCCAAACTCTTTTGTTAACACCGATACCAACCGGTTACGTATTACAGACTTCATCTCAGCCTCCGTTAGGACTATCCGCATTTAATTATACTAATGAACCGCTTCGGTGGCCTCGTGGTCTAACGCGCTATTCTTGTAGTAGACTAGACTGCCGATGACGGGAAGATCGAGGTTTGAATCTCAGTCAGGTGTACTCAGGGTGGTTTGTCCCAAACGGTTTTCCAATCCCCACGCGAATGCGGGTACACTTCCTCTAAATATATCCTTCCTAATCACTAAAACCATTAGTGTAATTGGTACATAAGCGTATGACCCGAACGGGTAGTAAGATGTGGTGGTAAACAAAAACTAATGGGGTAAGGATGGGTAAATTAGAATGCAGAGCATACTTTTTTACTTTTGCATGGAATAACCACTCTCAGTACACCCGACCAGTATTTGAACCTCGATCTTCCCGTCATCGGCAGTCTAGTTTAACACGAGCGTAGCGCGTTAGACCACGCGGCCACTGAAGTGGGTAAAATTCACGTTAAATACCTTGAATAAATCAAATAATTTTACACCACACGTTAGATTTTGTTTCTTTAAGAAATATTAGAGACATCTATTTCTATCTATGCCTTTATTTTCTAGCTATAATATTTTAGTGATAATACGAAGTGATTGGTGGATGACCACAAATTACATAAACCGATAGCAATAATAAATTTAAAACGTGTTATTAAAATCGGTAAAATAATGATTGACGAAAAAAAAGTTTACTTTTTACTACAACAAACTCTGTGTGTAGTTGTATTTTACAAAACAGAACAGTTAATACGAGATTATTATTTTTTTAATCATAAAACATGGTACATTTTCTGATATTTTACGACTTCACATGGGCGTCACGATAAAAAAAACCATTGTATTTGCACCGTGGAGAATGTTCAATTAAATTTTTTTTGTTTTTTTTTGTTTACGAAACGAACAAAACGAATTGCTATGGGATTGGTATATTAATTTTGTTTCTATACACATAATAAAACACGTTATTTTTTTGTCTGCTTGTTTTGATTAGTTTTTTACCCCCTTGGTATTCTTTAATACATGAACCAAATGATAGAGAGTAGAATAGCCCTACCGAAGGCGCTTTGTTATAATAGTTAAAATTACGTATTGGTGGACAAGCAGACCAAACGTCAAGATCGTCTAGTCTTATTTTTCTTTTCAACGGAGAGGTTGGGGTCCGTATCCTGGCCGAGTTTACCAATATTATCTACCTAAAATTTTTTCCCATTTTATCTTCCATGCAATTGCGGGTACATTTACTCTAAACTTTAGCGTCTTATCACCTGTTCAAGTTATACGCATATGTACTAATTACGCTAATGAGCCAAGGATGAGGAAGGTTGAATTACAGGAAGTGTACTCACATTTGCGTGTATAGGGAGAGAGGAAAACCATTTAAGAAAAATCGACCTTAGTACACTTTACTGGGATTCGAACCTCTTATCTCCCCGTCATAGGCAGTCGAGTCTATCGCGAGAGAGACGCCTTAAACCATGCGGCCACCAAAGCAGGTCCTTTTCTATTAGTTTAATTAAATACGAATAGGAACAATTAGTAAGACGTGATCTAAAATTAACTAAAAATATAAAATATCCTAAATAAATGATTTACTTTTTATTGTATCAGTATTGTTAGCAACTTGTGGGGTTTAGATTAGTGAAACAATTGTACTATTGTCGCTGCCTGCCTCTCATTGGGTGCTTCGTGTCAGGGATGATCGCAGGAAGAGGCCAAGTAGCGCTTGAGGCAAGTCAATAGAAACCTTTTTTATTATATATATAATATAAGAAACGTACTTGGATGGTATAACTACTTAAATTGATTGGTACAACTTCTTAGGTCAATTGAACAAGATAAAATAAGAAACATAACACGAAGAGAATTTATTCAAGGAGAAACTAATTTATCATGAATTAGGTCAAATAAATAAGGTAAAATAGCATTTCTAAAAAAAATAATTATTGAGATTGTTAAATAGTAATATTCTGAAATTAATCAGCAGAAACACTTTTTAGAGTCTTTAACGTTTGTATAGTATTAATAGCTCCAATCTAGTCAGTTGCCAGTTTCCACTATATTCGTTTTGCTTATCAGGTGATCCTATAACCTGCTACTACTTAATTGTGAATGTGAGGAATGCCAGGCCTCCACCGTGGTTCGGATTCCACGTTAAACTGTAGGTCCTCCATTTCATCTCACAATCATAGGGAGAGAGGAAAACCATTTAAGAAAAATCGACCTTAGTACACTTTACTGGGATTCGAACCTCTTATCTCCCCGTCATAGGCAGTCGAGTCTATCGCGAGAGAGACGCCTTAAACCATGCGGCCACCAAAGCAGGTCCTTTTCTATTAGTTTAATTAAATACGAATAGGAACAATTAGTAAGACGTGATCTAAAATTAACTAAAAATATAAAATATCCTAAATAAATGATTTACTTTTTATTGTATCAGTATTGTTAGCAACTTGTGGGGTTTAGATTAGTGAAACAATTGTACTATTGTCGCTGCCTGCCTCTCATTGGGTGCTTCGTGTCAGGGATGATCGCAGGAAGAGGCCAAGTAGCGCTTGAGGCAAGTCAATAGAAACCTTTTTTATTATATATATAATATAAGAAACGTACTTGGATGGTATAACTACTTAAATTGATTGGTACAACTTCTTAGGTCAATTGAACAAGATAAAATAAGAAACATAAC
Organism: Timema genevievae; assembly: GCA_902155825.1. Taxonomy (NCBI): domain Eukaryota; kingdom Metazoa; phylum Arthropoda; class Insecta; order Phasmatodea; family Timematidae; genus Timema; species Timema genevievae. Next base: position 292,309 of record CABFWO010000304.1, on the reverse strand, counting down.
ACGAAGAGAATTTATTCAAGGAGAAACTAATTTATCATGAATTAGGTCAAATAAATAAGGTAAAATAGCATTTCTAAAAAAAATAATTATTGAGATTGTTAAATAGTAATATTCTGAAATTAATCAGCAGAAACACTTTTTAGAGTCTTTAACGTTTGTATAGTATTAATAGCTCCAATCTAGTCAGTTGCCAGTTTCCACTATATTCGTTTTGCTTATCAGGTGATCCTATAACCTGCTACTACTTAATTGTGAATGTGAGGAATGCCAGGCCTCCACCGTGGTTCGGATTCCACGTTAAACTGTAGGTCCTCCATTTCATCTCACAATCACCCTACCATTACACATTAGCGTGTGTATAACCTGAATGGGTAGTAATACGCGGTGCTAATAATAATAATACTACTTAATATATGGTATTTGCACAGATTTATATTCTTTTCTTGTTTTCTGTTAATTAATTTCGGAGCATTACTATTTAACAATCTCAATGATGAATTTTTAGAAATGTTATTGTACCTGTTTTATTTGACCTAATTCATGATAAATTAGTTTCTCTTTGAATAAATTATTTTCATGTTATGTTTCTTATTTTATATTGTTTAATTGACCTAAGAAGTTGTACCAATCAATTTAAGTAGTTGTACAATCCAAGTACGTTTCTTATATTATAAATTCATATTTCTCCTTACTACAACTATAATGAATATTACTGGAATAGAAACTGGTTCTTAGGAGTGTTATTGAAATAAGTACTGGTTAGAGTATATAACAAAAGGTACAAGAAATGTGATGATAGTCATGTCTAAAATCTGAGATAACCCCGTTCGGTGGCCGCGTAGTCTAACGCGCTACTCTCGCAGTAGACTAGACTGCCGATGACGGGGAGATCAAGGTTCGAATCTTGGACGGGTATGCTGAGGATGGCTTTTTTTCCCCAAATGGTTTCCCACTCTCTATCTCTACGCAAATGTGGGTACATTTCCTATAAACATAGCCTCCCTAATCCCTAAAACTATTAGTCATTAATGTATAAGCGTATAACCCGAACGGGTAGTAAGACGAGGTTGGATATGAGACCGTCGTGTCAGTCAAGGCCGTAGTCAGGAGGGGGTTTTGGGGGTTGAACCCCCCCGAAATTTGATGAACAAAATATATGTGGCTTTATTTATGGTTAAAACAGTATCAAAATTAAGGCACAAGTACAAATTAGGGGGCTGTGTTACCATAAAAAACACTTCAGATAGCTTCTAGAACTGTTTATCATTGATAATTTTTTCTAGCCTCCAGCAATTGGGGTATGTGCCCACCAACCTTCCTTCCCCCCTCCCCCGAAATTATTGGCTGACTACAGCCTTGGTGTCAGTAACCTGTGTTAGCGTAATTAGGACCTGGGTCGATACCCGTGAAGTCCGTTCTTCTCCGTTGATGCCAGTCCACACCGCTTTCCTACATGGCTTCCTATGTATGTCGGTTAACTTTACTACGGTTCGTGATTCTCTTAAGTCGGGTTACACGAAATCTGGCCTCCGACATTAAGTACCTTAGCGTAACGATATATGTATATACAGTAGCCCCATGACTTCTTTGGTGCTGACTGACAGCTGACTGCTTTGAAAAGCTACCAGACCAAATTATGTATCTCTACGCCGAACCATATGATCTGCAAAAATATGTGTTTATCAGCTGTCACTTCTGACAGTCAACAACCTAAATGTTGACTGTTAGAAGTCAGCTGTGAGCTGTCAGTCGGCACCAAAGAAGTCATGGGGCTACTGTAGCTTCCAAGTTTTCGAGCTTTTTAGTTTCTGAGCGTCTCGAGCTAGACAAAACACCGACGTATTTTAAAACCAGGAGGGGATCTATTACCCCTCAATGGTCTAGTATCCAACCAATCAACAGCAATTGCGTCTTTTTGAGTTGCAATATATATATATATATTTTTTTACTAAGCACCGTGACACGTTTACTCTTCACTGAACTAATTACACATACTGCGCACATGCTGTTTGGAATTACTGTTATTGTTTGTTATTGTTACTGACAGTTGATCGTCTTTCTTCAATATTTAAATTACAAAACGAGTAAGATAGATAAATCTATCGGAAAATGTCTGTATTAAAAAAAATGCTACATGATTAGAACAAGATTATTCTGAAATGAAAAAAAAAAATTACTGTTCTTAATTTCGCAATTGTGAATTTCTGTTTCAAGGGTAATATTGTATTTAATAACCCCGTTAATTGACTGAGAGGTAAGCTCTTGAGCCCTGAAGAAAACTCATTTCAGCTTTTAAACAATACACAAACGTTGTTGTATTGTAAAAATAGGGTTAGGTATGTGATTATAAAAAATAAACATAATAAAAAAAATTACAGGATAACATTTTCTACTGAATAAGTCGTCTTAAACTTTTAATGTTTCTGTTTCACTTTTTAACATCATTCTTATTGACGAGTTATTTTAGCAGGTATGGGAGTATAACTTGTAGAAAATGTACCTACATTAGAAATAAAGGTATATGATAATCATACGTAGAAAACTATTCCCTAGCCTAGTACACCGGGTTGAGGTTCAAACCTCGACTCCCGGTACCAGAAAATCCGGTCTATTAAAAAAAAAGAATGACCTAAACCGTGTGACCATTCATAATAGGAAATCTATAGTTTGAAAACAAAACAAAAAAGACCTAAAGGAATAAAGTTTACATTAATTTTTGTATAAAAACCCAGGCCTTATAAACCCAAGTTACTCTATTTTAAGTCATGATTGGATGCAATATAAAACCACTTTTCATCCCCCAACGTCATAACCCGACAACCACTAGCCCCCCCTCCCTCCCCCAACCATCTTTTGAGTACGGCCTGGCGGTAATAACCGGAGTTAATTTACTGAGGCTCTTCACATCACACGCCATTCATCAGTATCGCATGTCTGCACATACAAGCCCCACCACCAGGTGGAACTAGATATGTTATAGTCCGACCACAGTTTATTGGGCCGCTATTAAACAGCTTGATTCACACGTTCGCCGAAAATAAAGAATAGAATATGATTGAGTGTCGCAGCAATCCACTCCCTGTATGTTGGCCCATGATGTATTGCAATGCTAACTATAAACAGCTGATTATCAACATATTTTATTTTCTAGTGGATAAACATATATTTTAGATCATTCTCTCAGTGGATATTTACAAATTATAACGCTGTGTCGTGGCACAATCTAATATATCAATACACACGCTTTACATTAGGGTTATTTCAATTCGCCTCATAACGGCCAACCAATCTGTCTGATTGCTGTTAGCTCTACAGCGCATGCGCACTGATTTGAGATGGTTCTGAGATTTGATTGGTTCTCCTGTGACGAACATATCATGCAGAGCGGATGAAGTAGAGATGAGTTGAAATTTAGCGGAACAGCTCACGCCGATGAGGCGGAAATCTTATGATTGGCTTAGAGCTCGTCACGTGACTAAGTTTCTGTTCTGCGCTAGGTTTTTCGTCGAGTGTATGAATACACAGATACTCTGGTTAATGTTGGGTATAGTCTAATTTTCATAGAAAGAACCTTATATGACTGATATAAAAGTGTTTTTTTAACACCACGTCTTCCTAACTGCTCGGGATATCTCTATAATGTCACTACACGGGATATCATCTCTGAGGGAACTGCATGGTTACTCTTGGTGAACAGCGTTGTCATTCTCTTGTTTACGTGTCCCCTCAAATATAAGACAAGTTTCGCAACGCTGGTTGGTCGTTGTTGCCAGTAGCTCCTTCTTACCCCTGCACACCACCTTCAGACATTAACTGAGAGCGAGGAGATTTGGCCAGTAGCTCCTTCTTACCCCAGCACACCACCTTCAGACATAACTAAGAGCGAGGAGATTTGGCAACAGTTAACCAGGATAGATAGAGAGAGAGAGAGCTAATATAAAGTTTTCTCCATAAGACCTGCAGTTCCCGCAGAGGCAATATTGGGTATAATGGGGGTACGCGTAATGACGTTATAATCTAGAGGATTTGTGTGGTGTAAGAGTGAAAATCGATTTTTTAAAACAATCACTCTTACTGGACCAGAGAGCTTCGTTGGCTTTTGTGACGAGATTTGAAATAACCCGTTAATGGAAAGCGTGTATATCGATGTATTGGGTTGTGCCACGTCACATAATTATGACAATGACCTAAAATATATGATTATACACTAGAAATTAGAATATGTTGATAATAAACTGTTTTAAATTTGCATTGCAATATATCTTGGTTCAACATATAGCGTGTTAATTGTTGCGCCACGCAAGCAGATTTTAGTACTTTTTTTTTCGACGGATGACTGAATCACGCTTTAGTCCGCGTGTCCACTGGTGCAAATAATGATTTCTATATTGCTCTTAAATTTACTTTCCTTTAGTCTTTGGATTCATCGTGTCTTTTAGTCCCAAAAATAATACCAATCATGTTAATTATGGTAACAAGAATGGTCCATGCGAGATATTGTTTATGAATGTGTAACAGATGCTAAAATATATTAGCATTAGTATGTTAATTTGTTCAGGAAGGATCAGCAAGTATAGAATGGAGTGTATCTAGAACGTTAATCCTGGTTGGCGTGCCGACTTCATTTCATGTGGCGGAGCTGTAATGGTTACTTTTCCTTAGTAAGGAAGCGTATAGTCTTAGATATAACTCGCTTTGATCGTTGGGGGCTCCACCCCCAAATCCCCATTGGGTTTTCTTTGCAAGTGGATGTAAACTAATGTAATTCCAGCGTTGTTCTGAACGTAACAACTTAAAGCTACCGGTATTGTATTGTATTGTATTGTATTTTTCACACATTATTTTAGTTTCTTCATACTTATAGTGCAGCTAAAATCATCAAACTTAGCACGCTTATGGCAATTGAATGTGCCAATATTCCTGCCAAATTTTATGTTTCTAGCTATCCCATAAGTTTGTCAGAAAATTAAAAAATGTGTGGAAAATATTCAAAATTTACCAAAAATCAAAGAATCTAGCTCTACCTAAGGTATAACCGATGGAGATACGACAAAAAGTAATAGGACCAAACTTGTGGATCTCACCAAATCCGTAGCTGCCGGTTCAATCCGTTTTTTGATAGGTCCTACCGTTTAGCCACAAGAGACCTCCGAAGAAAGGTCCGCACCAACTTTAAAATTGCTCCACCATTTTGAATTTTTTCGGGGGTTAAAAATTAATTTTTTAAACTTTTTGGAATTTTCATGTCGGTTACAGGCTATAAGCTATAAGTTTGCTAAATTTAAAGTTTCTAGCTCATCTGGAAGTGGGTAAACATTAATATCAGTGAGTGAGTGAGTCAGCCATGTGGCTTTATAGTAGTATAATTAGATGTGTACCGATTCAGTAAAACCGATTACCGATACCGAATACCGATTGTTTAAAATAATTGTTCATGCTACGATTATTTACACCGATTAATCCCGATTATCGATTATTTATTAATAACTATTGGGAAATATGCTTAAGATAATGACAGTAAATATAATTAATACAAAAATAGTGTTTGCATATAAAAATATATTTCATTCCTAACCGGTGAAAGTTGGAACTAGATTGTTAGTTTTATCAGCGCTATGAACTTATATTTCTTTATCTGGTTATGTAGTCTTTGTATAGCCCCAAAAACCCAGGTGAAGTGTGTAGATGTATTTTTTTTTTAATGTTGATCACTAGATTCATACCTAGAAAATTTGGTATTTTGGTTTAAATTTTTAATTTTAAAAAACCGATCAATCGACATAACAATCGCCGATTACGATTAATTGCCGATGCACTAATAATCGCCTGATAACGATTCATCGGTATCCGCTTTGGTACACCCCTAAATATAATCTACATAGCGTTCTGTTGAAATATGTGTTTTCAATAATCGTAACTAGTTATGGAACAACCAGCTCCGGTGGCTGCGTGGTCTAACGCTCTACTCTCGCAGTAGACTAGATTGCCCACGACAGGTAGATCGAGTTTCGAATCTCTGTAGGGTGTTCTGAGAGGGTTTTTTCCAAAATGGTTTCCCACTCTCCACATGAAAATGCTGGTACATTTTATTTAAATATAACCTTCCTAATCCCTAAAACCATTTGTAGCCAGAACATTTAGTAAGACGTGAGGCTAAATAAAAATCATGAAACAACATTCTAACCTACATTTGACATAATTTTCTTGGGGGGTTATTATGATCCTTTGACGGTACACATAAATTTTATCATCTGATAAATCAATTTTTAATGCCACCTGCCTTGATAGGTAAGCGGACTCAACTTCAAACATGTCTATTTTGGTTTACCGATGATGGGGAGTTCGAGGTTCGAATCTTGGCTAGGTGACTGTTTTTTTTCTCCTAAATGATCTTTCTCTTTTCCTCCACACAAATTTGGGTACATTTTAGCTGAGATATACCTCCTTCCTAGGTAGCCCATTAGTGTAATTTAAATGGGAATAGCCCAAATAGTAGTAAGAGGCGATGAAAAATAAATAAATTTCCCTAAAACTTTGCTACAGCCGCTATTTTATTTTACCAATACATGCATCTTAATTTTTGTTTTTATTGGTAAATCTAACATAATATGATTAACGACTTATTCTTTGAAGAGAGTTTTTATTTTTAGTTTAATTAATACGTTTAACATTAGGTTTATTAATAGATTAACTACGCGCTTCGGTGGCCGCGTGGTCTAACGCGTTAATCTCGTGTTGAACTAGACTGCCAAATATGAGGAGATCGGATTTCAATCCCAGTGGGGTGCACTGAAGGTGGTTTTTTCTAAATGGGGTTTCTTCGGTGCACTTCCTCTAAATTAAGCCTTTCTAATCCCTAACCCATTAGTGTAATTAGTACATAGGCGTATAACCCGAACAGCTAAATGTAAAATATAATTAAAAACTAACAAAATAGTTACATTTAAAGAAAAAAACCGAGAATAACGCTTCAGAAAAAAATATTTTATCTTGGTAATAATTGACTAAATCAAAGACTTAGATGATATAATTATTACTTCAACGCCCCTTAATTAACAGTATTATAATATTTGTTTGTGTTCCCAGTTTTTGAAATACGTATCGAATTAATTTTTAATAGAATTAAACGTGATAATAAAGTTAATCTGCTGAATCGTGCTCTAAATAATATTTATATATTTTAATTCTACGCAAGACGAGAATGAATGTAGAAAAATAAACATTTATGGAATATTTCCTGACACAACAAACACAAAAAAACAAATTCCTCAAATAAGGCTGGAACGATTTTTATTAAATTTTATCTAATCAAAGAGCACACAAATATAATTAATTTATATATAATCACTATCAATAACAATATGACATCCAGATAATTTAAATAATTCTTATGATGCACAATGCTCATTGTTTTAGTTAATAAATTATAATGTATATTTGTACATCTTTAAAATAAATTCAAAATAAGGGTATTTGAACTAAAACAAAAACACAAACATTTCGTTAACAATTGTGACAATTTCAATGAATTTTCACTTATTTATTAATATTAGGGTACAAAGTAATATAAATATATAGTCTTACTACCCAAATTACACTAATTGTTTAGGGATTAGGAAGGCTATATTTAGAGGAAGTGTACCTGCATTTTAATGAAAGGAGAATGGAAAATCTTTTTGGGAAAACCACCCTCAATACACCTGACAGATATTCGAACCTCGATCTCTTCGTCATCATTGCGAGAGTAGCGCATTAGACCATGCGGCCACCGATGCGTGTAATATATATTTATATATAAATAACATTATATAAGCCCCTTTATTATTGGCTATATTATGTATATTATACATAACATAATAATATTATGTATATAAGTTGTGAAAAACACGCAATGCCTTGGTATAATTTTAACTAATTGATCATAAAAGTACATCCTGGTCAATTAAAGGTGCATCCTACTTAATCACTGAAGATACTTTATCCAAAACAACAAATAAAAATGATAAAAACTGGAAAATTTAATGGCGTCATTTCATTTTAGTGAACACAAACATAAAGTAATAATATGAACTCCTTATTTTTTTAAGATTTCAGATAATGTTTGTAAGCTGCGCGCGTTCCTCAAACACATCATGTGAGCTTTTATCGGCATTTTTTACAGATATTATTATTTTCAAGTTTTTTTTAACAACTCAATTCCCTTGGTCTTTGCGGTTTTCTAATTTTGCTCATACGATCGCAACTTTAATCCCTCCCCCCCCAACCCAAATTTGATGAGATATAATTCTCCTCCTCCCATTTTCAAAGACAACAAGATACCGTGTAACTAGAGCGTGAGGATATTTTAAACGGATATAACCTTCTCTCCTCAACCGCCCCCCTCAATTTACCCCCTCCACTGAAATCTACCTTTCAAACCTTCCTCCTCCACACATAATCTTCCCCCGCCAACTGACCGCGGAATATGACGGGGTGGGGGGTAAAGGGGGAAGTGCTGTTGAATTTAACAGCTGGTCGAACACGTTTCGTGCGTCGTGATCGTGACTCGAACCTACGACCTCTCGTATCTCTCTACCCCTTGTCACGTCCACAAAACTTGATCGGACACGCAACCGGAATTATAATAGCCCATTCCTTTTTTATTTCTATCCCTGTCAATGTTGGGGGACAAAAATGGTAGGATGGTTGAAGTCAGATTGCATTTTGAACACTTTGTCATTTACTAATAGGTTTATCAAATAATATGTATAATTTTTATTAAATAATATATTATACATATTAATATTAACCATATAGGGTTAACTAAATCTCGCATTTAAAATACATGTAGCAAAATTACACAACTTTAATGATTTATACGTATATAAATTATTAAAATTAAGATTTTAATTATTAATACATATTATATAAATCATCGAAATTGGGAACTTTGCTATAGGTAGACTATTTTAGAAAATGAATTTAATTATATAGTTAATATATAGCTAATTATATAGCTTATATATATATATATAAACTAAATTGGGAATCATTGCTATAAATTTTTAAATGTGGAATTTAGTTGCATGGTTAGTATATATAATATAATTTAATAATAATATTACATGTATAAATAATGTAGTTTAATAATAATAATATATATATAAATAATATAATGTTATAATAATATTTGCCGAAGACGGGGAGTTGAGGGTTCGATCCTGGTCGGGTGCACTGTGGGTGGCTTTTCTAAAGGGTTTTCCACTCTCCTTCCACGCACTTCCTCTCAATTAAACCTTCCTAATTCCTAAACCATTAGCGTAATTAGTACATAGGCGTATTATCCGAACGGGTAGTAATACGCGGTGCTAAGCAAAATATTAAATATTTCAGATCCGTAATTTATTTATACTAGTTATTATTATTTAGCACCACGTATTACTACCCGTTTGAATTATACGCTTAAGTACTAATTACACTAATGGATGAGGAATGGGGAAGGTTGAATTTAGAGGAAGTGAACCCACATTTGCGTGGAGGGAGAGTGAAAACCATTTAGGCAAAACCACCCCAGTTCACCCGACCGAGATTCGAACCACGATCTCCCCATCCTCGGTGGTCTAGCTCAACACGACTGGCGCGTTAGCTAACCACACCACCGAGGCGGGTTTTATACTAGTTAATATATATCATTTAATAATAATATTTTTATATATGAGGGAAGGGATTAATGCTATCAAGCTGCACAACTGATAGCGTTTCCATAACGTGATTTACTAATCTATCTAAGTGAAGTCTCTTAAAATGCAACCTTTTCACCGCCAATAGATAGATTAGTTAATTTAAGTCTGCAATGGCAAGTATTTATAACCACGTAAATATATTATACATTTAAAAACAAACTCATCTGTTGGCACGTAGACTTAACGCCAAGCTTATATAGTCTGATTTACTGGTCGTGGAGAGTTTAAGGTTTGAATGTCGGTCAAATATAAAATGAGGCTGGATTCTCGCCTTTTACAAGTTAGTTTTACGTTTTACCTCCACACAAATGCGAGTTCATTTCTTATCACTTTTACTTTTCTCATACCTACAATATTAGTGTAGTTAAAAAATGATAGCTCGAACGAATATTAAGATAAGGTGCGTATAGAGAAATAGAGTGGGGGGGAAATGAGATAGAGGGTCGCAATCAAAATCAAAATTTATTCTTAAATCCCGACAATCATTTGTAAAAATCCTCGCCGACGACTCGCTTTATTAATTAATGTTTATTATTCTCCCAAGTTACTACCACCACATTGCATCAAATCATGCACAGTATTTTATTTATTTGAGATATTTAACGTGCACTTTCTGATCCGACTCACACGAGAATTTCTATGAGCGAGAGCGAAAGGACCCATCAATTTAGTCGGAAAGATATTTTCCCATACCTTCCAGGCTTCTTTTACATGTCCACAATCGATATGGGACCGACGGCTTTACTTCCCCTCTGAAGGAAGTTGATGTGCCATGGTTTTTTTTATCGCTTAAGAGAAATCCGTCAACCCCGGCTGGGTTTGAACCCACGAACATTCGGATCCGGAGGCGAGCACTTTACTCAAAGACCACCAAGATCTACTGAACGATAATAGATTGTATGTTGCACTCTAATTCTAGTGTATCTCTGGAATTTTATAGCATCAGATTGCATCGGGTTACATTGAATGAATTGAAGGGTGGGAGTAGATAGGATAGGAAGGTAGTGGTGGGAGTTGTTCTATAGGCGTGTAAGAGATCTTCTATAGAGAAGAAAAGTGTCCCTAAAGTGTAAGGAAGTGTTGTACAGGGTGTACTTTATACTCACCCTAATATATGCAACAAAAACATGGACAATGAACTTTAGAGAGACTAGGAAAGTGGAGACCATGGTAATGAATTTTGTGAGGAGCATGTTAGCTGTCACCAGGAGAAACAAGATTAGGAATGAAGTTTGTGAGGAGCATGTTAGCTGTCACCAGGAGAAACAAGATTAGGAATGAAGTTTGTGAGGAGCATGTTAGCTGTCACCAAGAGAAACAGGATTAGGAATGAAGTTATCCAGGTGGAGTACATGAGATAGTAGAGGAAGCAAGACTGAGATGGTTTGGGCATGTAATGAGGATGTTGGAGTACATGAGATAGTAGAGGAAGCAAGGCTGAGATGGTATGGACATGTAATGAGGATGTTGGAGTACATGAGATAGTAGAGGAAGCAAGACTGAGATGGTATGGACATGTAATGAGGATGTTGGAGTACATGAGATAGTAGAGGAAGCAAGACTGAGATGGTATGGGCAAGTAATGAGGATAGTAAAGGAGACAATACCAAAGAGAATGATGGAGATGAAGTATGTAGGAGAAAGACCGCAAGGGAGACCAAGGAAAAAGATGGTAGTAGCAGATAACAGAAAGTGTACAAATGAGAGTAGAAGACTGGAAGTGAGTAAAGGAGGAAGGCTGGTGAAAGGATAGAGGAATATGGAGTCATTTTACTGAATTGAATACACTATGGGCTTTTAACAGTTGATGATGAAATTTCATTGGTGTTATTATTGCACGCTGAACAAATATTAACAGAAAAATAGAGTACCGGTTAAATCAACTACTAAATAATCATTATATTTTCAGTGGTTAAGTTGGACCAAATAGATAGTGAGCTTTATACAGGCATTGAAACAAAATAAAATAAACAGACTAAAAGTTATTAATAATAAATTTATCATAGTAATACTAATAATCAGTAATTGCATTTTATAATCTACTTGTTAATTAGTTAATTATTTTTAAAACGTTTATTATTTTCATTTTAATTTATTTGAGGTTTATAATATGAGCTTTACTAACCGACTGAGTATAACAGCACACTATTTATAAGCTAATTTAAATTTAGAACAGACACAACATCCAGCTCCCGCTCGTTAATTAATTATTGTTAGGAATGCCAGGCCTCCACCGTGGTTCGGATTCCACGTTAAACTGTAGGTCCTTCCATTTCATCTCACAATCACCCTACCATTACACATTAGCGTAAGTGCGTATAACCCGAACGGGTAGTAAGACGCGGTGCTAATTAATAATAATAATAATTATTATTATTATTGTGGTAAGGAAAAATCCCTAATTTAAACAACTATACATTTTTCGGCCATGTCAGGAATGGAACCCGGGACTTTAAGAACACTAGACATATACTTTACTGACTGAGCTTAAGTGTCGGACAAATTGCTACTCTCGCAGTAGACTAGATTGCCGATGACGAGAATATCAAGGTTCGAATCTCAGTCGGGTGTATTGAGAGTGATTTTTTCAAACTAGTTTTCCACTCTTCCGCCACGTAAATTTGGGTTTACTTCCTCTAAATATAATCTTAATAATCTGTAAAACCATTAGCGTAATTAGTACATAAGTGTGTAACCCGAAATTGTATTAAGAAACGGTGCTAAAAAAATTCTGGTATACATTATAATTACTCTTATAAATCAACACCACTGATTAATTTTTTTTGGAACTGCATCTTACTACCCGTCTCGGCTGTTGGGATCTTAACACTGTTATTATTATTATTATTATTATTATTATTATTATTATTATTATTATTATTATTATTATTATTATTAGCACCGCGTCTTACTACCCGTTCGGATTATACGCACTCAAGCTAATGTGTAATGGTAGGGTGATTGTGAGATGAAATGGAGGACCCACAGTTTAACGTGGGATCCGAACCACGGTGGTAGTCCTGGCATTCCACACATTCACAAGTTGTGATTAATACACGTCTTGTCAGAGGTGAAGGAAGGGTTTGACAATCAGATAAAGGGTTTGACAATCAGATAAATCTGTGCCGGGACCGAGGATTGAACCCCGGACCCTCAGCACAGAAGTCTGACACCTTAACCTTAGACCACCAGGTCACCCCTTAAAAATGTTGGGGTAGAGATGAGGAAAGTAGAATTAGTTGAAATATTCACACATTAGCCTTAAGGTAGAGTGGAAACACGTTTAGTATATTTGGCCGAGACTCAATCTCAGCACTCCACCACCACCACCATCCAGCTTATACTTTTACCTTAAAACATTTACCCTCTCTCTCTTTTTATACATTTCGAAACTAAAATATTTTATTAACTTGAGAGATTGCTAGCATCGTTAAGGCGGGATGGTAGGGTGAGTCAAATTAAGTCTTTTTGTAATTTTTATTGCAAGCAATTTTTTCCAGTAAAGTAAATGAAAATGTTTCTACAGTCGAAACATAAAAGAGTTTAATTTTCTTCAAATGGTGATATAAACAATTATATTTCTATCACCGTGTCTTACCACCTATTCAGGTTATACGCATATTTGGTAATTTACTCTAGTGGGATAGGGACCAGAAAGGAAGCATTCTGGAGGTAATATACCTGCATCTGCCTTTAAAGAGAGTGGGAAACAATTTTAGGAAAAAACCAGTTCAGTAGACCCGACCAGGATTTTAACCTCAATCTTCCTGTCATCAGCTGGCTAGTCCAATAAGAGAGTGACACCTTGGACTGTTCGGCCACTGAAGTGGGTCTCAACAATATTTTAATATTTGTAAAGGGTTTCTTAGTATACGATGATATATTTTTCTCCTATTTAAAATAGTTTCTCATAAAAAAAAATGCTCATGACAGATACTGAAGAACTGTTGATACTACCGTATAAATATTTGATTTGATTTCATTTAAATTTTTTTTTTAACTCTAAAATTTTCTCGCGCCTCTTGCCGTCCCACCTTAATATAGTTCCATTTGGAAATATGAAATTATAATTGTCTTATCTTTCATTCGTTGAGGTGTTTTTGTTAAACTCCAATTAAATTTGAGATTTTTTTTGATCACCTATTGTGATATATTATTATTATGTGTTCTGTCTTATGACAGGTCCATTCCTATTGTCAGTAAACTTAGACAGCTAACGTGCCCTGTCCTCTGCCTCCTTCACCTCCAAACTTTTCTTATTTATCTCAAGTAATATAATATTGGAATCTTCCTTCTTCATAAGCTCCTCTTTCCCGCAATATATAAATATTAATAATTTGACCATTTATTGTTAATTTATTCTACGACATCACTGGCTATATAAGATATAGTTAGAAAGAGAAATCACGATTAAAGCAGCTCAGTTATACTAAGTTTGTCGGTTTGGCAACTTCTGAATTTATGTAAATAGTACTCATTCTGGGAAATAAACGTGTAGAGCTAATTAAAACTTTATATGTGGTTTTACTGCATACTCAAACATTAGTTGTATACTATTTGCTGGTATGGCAGGCTATTTTGTTAATGTATTTTGAGCTCGTAACTATATTCTGTGAAGTAAAATAGTTATGTTAGTTATAACTTTACTATCGTGTTTATAAACTTATCACTCATAGATGTTATGTGATGTTTGATGTTACCAAAGTGCATCTGTTGCATCGCTAATTAAAGTTAACTAACATTGTATTATTTTGTTGCCCTATCAAAACGACCAGACAAAGAAATTAATGCATTTCACCCTTGTGTCTATTTTTTATCCTCGTGTCTTAGTGTCTTAGTACCCATTCGTGTTGTACATATACATACTTTTTGTTTGTGTATTGGGTGATCTGGCGGTCTAGGGGTAATGTGTCAGACTTCTGTGCTAGAGGTCCGGTATTCAATCTTCGGTTCCGGCACAGATCTATCTGATTGCCGAACCCCTTCCTTCCCCTCTGACAAGACGTGTATTAATCACAACTTGTGAATGTGTGGAATGCCAGGCCTCCACCGTGGTTCGGATTCCACGTTAAACTGTAGGTCCTCCATTTCATCTCGCAATCAACCTACAATTACACATTAAGTGCGTAAAAGCCAAACGGGTAGTGGGTAGTAATACGCGGTGCTAATAATAATAATAATAATAATAATAATAACCTACTATTACACATTAGCGTGAGTATAGCCCGAACGGATAGTAAGACGCGGTGCTAATAGTAATTATTTGTGAATTTGATGTATTTAACATGCACTTTCTGAAACTACTTATAATATCAGTACACCAGAATTTCTATGAGCGAGAATGAAAGGACCTACCAATTTTGCCGTGAGATTTATTTTCACATACCTTCCAGGTTTTTTTTTACATGCCACAATCCACATGAGACCATCAGCTTCACTTCCCCTCCGAAGGAAGTTGTGCTACGGACTTTTATTGCTTAAGAAAATATTGTCAAACCCGTGCATACATATTAATGACACTGATGTGCTAGGGATGACTAAGGCTGAATGTAGAGGAAGTGTACTCGCATTTTCATAAAGTGAGAATGGACATCCCAACCGAAATTCGAACTCCGACCTCCCTGTCATAGGCAGTCTAGTCTATTGCGAGAGTGACGCGTTAGACCATGCAACCACCGGTGCTAGCTAGGATCTCCTTCACTTAATTTCTGATTAGGGGCTTGGGTAGACCTTAAAGAGTCCTTGCTCTAAAGAAACGTGGCGAAGCAGCTGTTTACAAAGTGAAATAGGGTTTTTTATTTTGCTTTTATATTAATTAATATAACTGTAGATTTAATGTCAGAAATAGCTGGCGCTGCTTCAAATAGACTGGAAAAACGTATTTTCCTTCTATTTCTATTGGTCTATTTTTTAATCAATTAAAATACTAATCACAAATTTAAAATCCCGTATTCTAGGTGCATATGTTTGTGCACAGGGGCTACTAATTTTAAGATTGTATCTCTCTGCGTGCGTTAAATATCACGCAACGTTGATGACAGATAAATTCTTAATTTCACTACACTGTTGCTTCCACCCCACGCATTCACTCTCCATCACTTTACTTATAATTTACATGCCCCCCTTTTTTCTTCTCATTAATTTTTTTTCAAAATTTTTTAATGTTTAATACAATAATGACTGCTTTGATTCAACGCAGATTGAAACCTAATAATCACGACAAAAACACTTTTTTTTAGTACCACGTCTTACTAACCGTTCGGGCTATACACTCATGTACTAATTACGCTAATGGTTTTAAGGATTAGGAAGGTTATATTTATAGGAAATGTACCCACATTTGAGTGTAGAGAGAGTGGAAAACCATTTTGGGAAAAACCACCCTCAGTACAGCTGACCTAGATTTGAACCTCGATCTCCCCGTCATCGGCAGTCTAGTATACTGCGAGAGTAATGTATTAGACCATGCGGCCACCGAAGCGGTTTTTTAATTATTATAATTATCATAATTATAAGTTTTTCCCATATTTCTGTAAAGTAAACAACATTCATCAAATCCCATAAAGTTTGAAGGTTTTGTTTTGCATCTATCTGGGCTATTCAAATTTATCTGATAGGGTAAGAGTTTGAAAGGTTGGATTTAGAGATAATGCAACCCTTATTTGTGTTGAGAAAAGTTGGACAATCATTTAGGGGGAAAAAACCCTTCTTATCCCCTGTGGGGATCCAAGCACACCCACCTCGGTGGACGCATACCTTAACACCAGGCGCGGATCTAGAAAATGTTCATATAGGGGTCATAATAATTATAAATAACATCATGGTTAACAATGTAATCGTATTATTTAGGTAAAATAAACATATTTTAAAACGTTTGAAAAGGCATTATAGCACTGTGATTGTATTTTTTTGTCTGATCAAGTTCTCAGCTTAGTCACTTAAATAACTCCAAAAATCCACAAAAATAAAATATTATATAATGTCAATAGCAAGTAGCTTTTGTATAACGACAGTAGTTACTACTACTTCTACTACTTTTATAGTACTACTCTCGCAGTAGACTAGACTGCTGATGATGTGGAGATAGAGGTTCGAATTTCGGTCCTGTGTATTGAGGGTGGTTTTTCCAAAATGGTGTCCCACTCTTCCTCCACGCAAATTCAGGTACCCTTCCTATTAATATAACCCTCCTTATCCCTAAAACCACTAATGAAATTAGTACATAAGCGTATAGCTCAAAAGGGTAGTAAGACGCGGTGATAGAAATAAATAAATATATATTTAAACCCCAGCCGTATCATCACTGGCAGACCATTCTATATGACCTCAACGTTTAGTCCAAGAGCACATAAATTCAGATAACTCGTTAATTATGAGGTTTATTTTAGTCTTCATGATATGTTTTGTTTCCTGCCTTTCGACCATCGAATACAATAATTCAAACCTGTGGTTCTCTTTTTCTTGCAATTTATGGCAGAGTTTTCGTGCAGAGATCAGGTTTTATTTAACTGGGGGGGG
>CABFWO010000304.1:210894-275061 GCA_902155825.1 Timema genevievae | reverse complement strand
ACAGGATTGCCGAGGATTCATCCCCCTCCCCTACTTTATCACCCCCTTATTTAAACCACAAGCTAACAAGGCATCGTAGGTTAGTCGATAATTTAGTACAGGAACCAACGTACAGCCATTCGGAATAAATCAAGGATACATCAGGGCTGTCTCCAGGATATATCCGTACGGCCTATCTCGGCCTTTCCGTCGGGCGATGGCACGAACAATGGGTTCGGACTTGGGATCACAATAGAGGGAACTAAAAGTTATACAGGGCAGGGTGTATACAAATTCGTCCCATTTCTCTCTCTCTCTCTTTAAAAAAGAAAAATATTTGAGGTATTTAATGTGTACTTTCTGAACCGATTTATTATATCAACACACAGCCTATATCTTAACTTAAATATAGAACAGACACAACATCCAGCCCCCAGTCTTTAACTCATCACTGTGAAAGGGTAAACCTACATTTCACCGCTGATAAATTTTTCGGCCATGTCTGAGATTGAACCCGGGACCTTAACTCAGTAGACAGACAGGCTACCGACTGAGCTAATTTCTGTTCATTAGGAATATTTAACGCGCACTTTCATAACTTGTTTAAATTAGCACACGCCTCACAAAATAATCGACACAACTATCAGTCCACTGGCTCTTAAGATGGGATGGAAGCCAATTTGAGTTAAATACAGTTTGTTTGCAGTTTTTAAAATTGATTAAAAAACCCCATCTCGTTGGCGTGGTTGGCTAACGCGCTTGTTTCGTGTAGAACCAGACTGCCGAGGACGAGGAGATCGAGGTTCGAATCTCGGTCGGGTGAACTGTGGGTGGTTTTCCCTAAATGGTTTTCCACTCTCTCTCTCTCCACGCAAATGCGAGTTCACCTTCTCTAAATTCAACTTTACCGATTCCTAATCCATTAGCGTAATTAGTACTTAAGCGTATAACCTGAACGGGTAGTAAGATGCGGTGCTAAATAGATTAAAAAAATTTAAAATAAACAACATTTTGCTTCCGTTTATTTTGTTCTCTAGTAGTTTATACCTTATATATACATAAATCAAGACAGTTGAATATTTATCATCAGCCTAGTGGCGTTTGAACAACTTTTTGAACTAAGAAAAAAAAATGAACATCTGGGAACGTGATTTTTCAAATCTGGTGGAGCAGATAGACGACATTTCACGTGTCAGCTGATATACTTTACTTTAGATTCCCACGACACTTAAAACATTCTCAACTTTTCAAAGTATAGCTGACAAACACCAAGTAATTTTTATTCTAAAGGCTCAAACGTTTATACCCTAAAAAAAAACCCTTGAAATATACATTCAGGTATGCACTTAAAATATCAAAAAATACCACTAAGAAGTGAAATATGGTTATAAAATAATATAAATATTAAAAAAAAAAATTCTACAGTGATTAGTGTTGCCAGAAAATCCTGTATGTATAGTTTAAGTACAGTATATATTTTTTTAATGAATGAAAATATTATTTATTTATGTCCAGTACATATTTCACATGTGCATTGTGCAGGGTTAATGAAAACATGCTCATCACATTTCAAGTCTTCATTCCTCGTCATAGTTTTAATATAAATTAATAACCGTCCCGGTGGTTTAATGGTCAGTGCACCTGGCTACGAGCCTAGGGGTCCCAGGCTCAATTCCCGGCTGGTAGCTTGGATATTTTTCTCGAAAGGGAAATCATCCCCAGCGGTCACCAGGGTTTGGTTAGTTAGGCTTAAGTTAGGTTTAAATATTTCCACTGGTTCCACACCCTCATACTCATCTATCACCATCACCTCATCTCATCAGGACATGGAAAGAGCCTCCACGGAAAGGATGTACGATTAGTACATTCGGGCGTCCCCTGGGTAATGTAACATTAGTACTGGCTAATCTTTTCACTATTGGGCTACGATTTATTTAGACGTTCAATATATATATATACACTTTTTGGTCAAAATAAATAAAATATTGCTCCAGTACAGATATAAAATATAATTTTCTTCACATGATAACCTCAAAATTTCTTGAATATCTGTCAAGGGTGTTCTGGAATTTAATGAGAAATTTGTCTCTTAATTTAAAAAGTTTGTTAGATAATGTCGCCATGCTAATGACAGATATTCAGGAAATGTTGATATCACCGTGTGAAGAAAATTAAACTCCATGTTTTTACTGGAGCGATATTTTATTTATTTTGTACAAAAAAAAGTTTTGCCATAAAAACTGCAAAAACACTGGCCTTTTCTCGCGTCCCCTTCCTCCCCACTTTAAGCATTAAAATTAATCGTGGAGTAAAAATATTGTATATCATAAACATAATTCATAACAATCGTTGTTATAAGTTACTTCTGAAAAACTTCACTCTTAACATTATCTTTCTCTATTTGTCTTCTTATCCTTCTCTCTCTCTCTCTCTCTCTCTCTATATATATATATATATATATATATATGTAGTGAGGTAAGGCTGGTTAGAGTAAAAAATAAATAAATTATACCATTCTTTTTGGATGCAAAATTTCTAAAACGAAAAAAAAAAAGGAAAACGTTGGAGTGCTTTCTCTTGATTAATGAATTTCCTAGTAATAAAAATGATGAATATTGAAGTTGTAGTGTTTGAGAGATGTTTTTAATGGACAGCCTCGAGTCCGTGAAATAACAGCTCTTAGGAGAAGATATCCAGGGTAGAATGACTGATCTTTTGTTTTGAGTTCTACTTTTAGATTTCCAAGATCAATATTTAAATCGTTGTCTTGTACACTCAAGTTAAATGAAATTCTAAAACACGTTTAATCCGAATCGGTAATCACACTGTTCAAGGATTCAGTCTTGCGATTTGTTGGATTGTCAGTGACTTGGAAGGTTGAGGTTCGATTCCTGGCTGTATGCACAATCGGTGGTTTTCGACAAATTATTTATCACTGTAGATTTCACATCCCCTAGTCACGATAATTCGGGCGCATTTCATCTAAGCTACCATATTCACACCAATCCTCTAAATGAAACCGTTAAATAATAATATATTATGACATTGATCGTACATTCGCAAGCCGCAAAACAAGACGAGGAAAGTCTTCGTTGCCAAATAATAGGTTATGCAGTCCAGGAGAGTATTTATGTTGTGCGGGATGACTAAAATAAGGCGAAACTATGCAAGTTTTTACTAAGCATCGTGTTTTACTAACCGTTCGGGTAGTACGTTTATATACTAATTACACTAATGGGTTTAGGGACTATAGAAGCTATATTTATAGGAAGTGCACCCGCATTTGGGTGGAGAATGAGTGGAAAACAATTTTGAAAAACCACCCTTAGTGCACCCGACCGAGATTCGAACCTCCATCTCCCCGTCAGTCTAGTCTACTACGAGATTAGCGCCTTAGACTATGCAGACACCGAAGAGGCTACTATGCATGTCTTCAGACGTATATATATTTTGTTGGTATTTTATTTAGACTAGGTTTACTCTGAAAGGTAACAAGCAGTCTTACCTTGACGGACTCTACGATGGCTCTATCTGATGAGCTACTCCATAGTGAAGTAATGTAAGGAAAGATTTTTTTTTTAGGATTAACAAAGAGTAGAGCAAAGCTTAAAAATAGGAAATATATTTTTTTGAGAGCTGCATTTACAGCTCAGCTAAAGAAGATATTGATTGGGAAAACGTATCACCGAAAGAATGAAATACATTTTTTTTTGAAGAATTATTTTGAAATAAAATAAAACTAGTTATGTTTCGGAAAAGTTAAAAAATATTTGTGATTAATGATTTATATATATATATATATATACACACACCAAACTGTTATATAATCACAAATATATATATAAGAATATATCTAGTTTTATTTTCTTTCAAAATAACTCTTCAAAAAAATTATGTTTTTCATTCTCTCCATGTAATGTTTCCCCAATCAATAGCTTATTTAGCTGAGCTGTAAATGCTATATATATAGTGTGCATTTCTTAGGGTATATAGGTCCACTCAGCACGAAATAGGCTCATTAATGCAAAATAACTAACCTCAAGGTTATAGCTATAAACAGAAAGGAACAAATAATGGTCGACCTCGTTGGTCATATCAGGACCCGATGTTGGTGGGTTCAAACGCAACCGTGATTGATGGATCTTTCTAGAGTGATAACAATCCGTAGCACAATTTCCTTCGGAGGAGAGATAGTGCCGTTGGTCCCATGTCGATTGTGGCATCTAAAAAACTCCTTGATATGAGAAAATACCTTACTGGCAAATTTGATGGGCCCTTTCGCTCTCACTCATAGAAATTCTCGTGTTCTGATATAATCAGTCGGTTCAGAAAGTGCACGGTGAATACCTAAAATAAAAACCTATCTGATGAAATTGTTGTCACGCGAAAAGAAAATCAATGTGTGTGCTCATTGAGCTGATGTTTGGCACCATCTTAAAATAAGATATAGGCTAAGGTTAGTTAAAAATTAAACCTAATATAATCTTATTTTTACTTTATCAACTCATGAATTTGAAACAAAACTACAATCAGGCGTACTCAGGTTGAATAAATATATTTTAACTTGTTTTAAAATTACAATGATACATTTCTTAGATAAAGTTAACTTTAATTAATTCAGTATTAACTATGAAAGCTAGAGAAAATGTTAGCACAGTTTAAATACTGATAATTAGATAGAATTACAATGTTACACACTTTCTACTAGGTTTAGCTTGTTAATTTTCTATTTCTTTCTCTCTAAGTTGTATACCTTATCTATACAATTCTAAATTAGTATTCCAAGTCACGTATTCTCTTTTTATAAAATAATTTCCAATAATTCCTTTTATTACATTTTAAAACTTCGAACCAGTTAGAAGCCATAGTAAATTATTCACACTTCTTTTTGATAGGAAAAAAAAACCTGAACATGACAGAAATTCAATTCGATTAAATAACTTTTGGATCGTGGTTGAAAAAAAAGTATGTTGATAGAAAGTTGTTTTAAAAACAGTTTATAGAAAAATAAAGCCAAAGAATAAAACATACAGTCAAAAAATTAAATTTGCCAGGATTTAATATTTGGGATATTGGCTATCACAAAAATAAAATAGCAATATTTTGTTTAATGCAGAGTTATTTTAAATAATATTATTTTAGTTAGCACTTCCAACACAATTATTTTTGAACACATCATTTAGGGGGTAAGTTATTGGGAGAGCAACGTTTTGGAAATATAGTCGCATACGCATAAAGAGAGGTTAAAAAGTACAGAACATAAACTATCTTGGAGGCGTGATTGAGGAGAAAGATGAAAGTAGAGAGGATCTAATGAGAAGAGCACAGCAGGGAGAGTTGTTCTATAGGTGTGTTAGAGACCTGCCGTGAAGAAGAGAAGTGCCCTTTAAGTGTAAGGAAGTGCTGTACAGGGTGTACTTTGTACCCATTGTCATTTGTCACACATGCAGCAGAAACATGGACATTGAATTATAAGAGAGACTAGGAAAGTGTAGGCCATGGGAATGAAGTTATCTGAGAAAGAGTGGGTGTACAGGGAGTACATGAGATAGTAGAGGAAGCAAGACTGAGATGGTATGGGCATGTAATGAGGATGTTGGAGTACATGAGATAGTAGAGGAAGCAAGACTGAGATGGTATGGACATGTAATGAGGATGTTGGAGCACATGAGATAGTAGAGGAAGCAAGACTGAGATGGTATGGACATGTAATGAGAATGTAGAAAGAGAGGATGGCAAAGAAAATGGTGGAACTGAAGTATGTAGGGAAAAGACCGCAAGGGAGGCCAATAAAGAGATGGGAGAAGCAGATAACAGAAAGTGTGCAAGTGAGATGAGAAGAATGAAAGCTATTAACGGAGGAAGAATGGTGGAAGAATAGAGGAAGATGGAAGCATATTACTGAACTGACCTGACCTTGAGCTGGGAACAGTTGATAATTATGAGTATTATATTTTATTATAATAAATTAAAATCAGTCCACTTTTTGATATTGACACGTTGCCTAAAATATTAACCAATATGAAACTCTGAGAAGAATGAAAGTTAAAGAAATTTCTTTGCCTGAAGAAATAACGAAAGATTACACTGTAAAATATAAAATGTTTATAAATTATGTGAACCAGTGGCTGAATAATTTTATAATAATAGAAATTGGTAAAAATAAAGTAAGAGGAAAAATAAGCTAATAAGAGGAAATTTAACGAAGAATGCCCAACTAGGGAAAGAGAAAAAATGTGGGAAGACTCCAATGCACAAATATGACATCTTCCTTTCTTCTGCCTTCTATTGTAGAAGTAGTCAAACACACATTTAAACATTAATTTTAATACAAATTGAGTATCAAACAAAAAAAGAAGAGGGAATAAAATTCACACAAACCCCTGAATTACTCAATTTTGAATTAAAAAACAAACTGTTAGAAAAACACGGAAACAACTGTTGTAGGAGTAAAGATACAGTTCTCATAGCCAAAGCTTTACAGAGCTTTTCCCTGAAAAGTTTTCCACTCTCCCAACAACCAAATTCCGGGTACACTTCCTTTAAATTTAACCTTAATTTTTCCTAACACATTAGCTTAATTATTACATAGGCGTGCAACCCGAACGGATAGTAAGTAATATGTGGAGCTAAAATAAAAAATATATAATATAAATATTTAGCAGCTGTCAGCCTCGGTCGCCGAGAAAGTATCAATCGCTGTCAGGCCACATGATTTAAAATACAATGGCCTGTGTAGTTTTCTGGAGCTACTTTTATATTATTTCTCAGCCTATACTCCCTTTCGTTCTTCACTTACAACCACTCTTTGTCATTTAAATAAGAGAACGAAAACTACGAAACTTCTTATCTCAAGGTAAATAGGAGCGCTCGCTGCTAGTTCTACAATATCTTCACATTTTCTGTTGGGAGCTTATCAAAAAATTGTTGTATCTGTTAAGAGGGAGGCTAGATCTAGAGACCCTCTTCCTCAAGCCTCTTCGCTTAACTCTGGAAATATGCTTAAAAAAGTCGTTTAAAATGAGCTAATATTACAGTTTCCCCAATTTTATTTCTATTAATAAAATTCAAACTAGGTATATGATTATTAAAGAAAAAGAGCCCTGTTGGAATATTTCGACTGTAATTTGGCGTGAACCTTATTTTGAAATAACGCATCTTAGAATTAAATATTGCGTTATTGCTCAACATCTGCGCGGCCATTTCTCGCTTACAATACATGCTTGGAAAGACCCAATAGGGGACGAATGTACTATAAAACATAGAATAGACTATACAGCGTGATCGGAAACTCATGGCCCAAACTGCACATATAGCTTGTTTGAACCTAAAGTAACAAAAATTCCCTTTACACTTACGTCCGGAAATCTATGCTAATGCGATTAAATTGTGTTCAAAGTTTTGGTGTACAGCGCCGGGAGAGCAAAGCTGTCAAGCATGCGTGTACAACAAGTTGCATAGGAGCTAGGCACGTGGCACTGCACATGTAATAATGGCAAGCCCTTTCTGTGATGTGGGAGCGTTAATGACGACCCTCAGAACGTATTCGCAATTTAAGATAGACTGATATATTGTTTACTATTAACTGTGGTATGACTTGTGAATGTTGTGGAATGCTAGGCCTCCACCGTGGTTCGGATTCCACGTTAAACTGTAAGTCCTCCATTTCATCTCACAATCACCCTACCATTGCACATTAGCGTAAGTGCGTATAGCCCGAACGGGTAGTAAGATGCGGTGATAATAATAATAATAGTAATAATAATAATAGTAATAATAATAGTAATAATAATAGTAATAGTAGTAATAGTAATAGTAGTAATAGTGATAATAATAATAATAACTGTGTTATTTTCTGCTGCCGTCCTCCAATATGTCGACGTGTGTAGTGCCGCACGTCTAACTCCTATGCAAACTGTTGTACACGCATGCTTGAACAGCTTTGCTCTCCCAGAACTGTACGCCGAAACTTTGAACAAAATTTAATGGTATTAACATGGTTTTCGGGATATAAGTGTATGGGGATTTTGTATTACTTTTGGTTCAAACAAACTATGTGTGCAGTTTGGGCTATTAGTTTCCAAACACCCTGTATTAGTAGCAACAGCCCAACTTCATAGCCAGAAATAACAGTTAAACTAATAATATCTGGCAATTTGAAAACGGAAGCAAAAAAAGAAGCTATGGAAATAAGATATTCTACTTTTACGACAGCACTAAGAGGATGACTATATGGTAAAAGAGCCATCTCTTCTCGGCGATTCCAATAGGATCTCCTTCTGATCCAATACTTCCAGGAAAGTTTACAACCTATAGACGCAAAACTTTCCATATGACGATTACCTTTTTGAGAGCTAGCTTGTTCTTGTCACAACACTTTTATTTCCGTTTTTGAAAATTTAGGTGGAAGCTTTTATTTTGATTATGGTGATCACAGAGGTACAAGTGTATTGGAGTATTTAAAGTGTTCATATCAGCATATGACTTACAAACAAACTTGAAACTAACATAAAGCATGCCTAATACTACATATTTAGTCTTAGCTTTTAGGCATTTGTTAGTTGCATAGCATTACGAATCCATTTACGAATAGTAAATATGTTTTATCACCATCTTCCGGAATCGAACCAAGTTTCTCCAGATTTGTGGAAAATCACTCTAACCATGGATGAAAATAAATACAGTATATTGAGTAGGATATTATTAATCTCTGTTATAAAAATATATTTAAAGTGGTAAGGCTTAAGAGTCAACTAAATTTAAGTTGATTATTAATTTTAAGATAAATTAATGTTGAATTAAACTATTTTTACTATTCCTAATCCGCGCCGGTGGATACGTGGTATAGATGTCAAGCTAATTTATTCTGATTTTCCAGTGATGGGGAGGTCAAGGTTCGAATTCTGACTGGATGTGCACAGGGTATCTTTACCTAACTCTCTCTTCTCTTTAAATTCTACCTTACTCATCCATATCAAATTTGCTTAGTTAATATGTGACCCATTTTGGTGTTTGAATGGTCTAAGGCGTCACTCTTGCAAAAGGATGAATTACAAATAACGGGGATATTGCTATTTGAATCTTGGTCGTACTGAGATAACATTCCTTATCCTTAAACCCATTAGCGTAATCAGTAGACTACATGTACTAATTACGCTAAAGGGCTAAAAATTAGGAAGGTTATATTTAGATAAAGTGTACACGCATTTGCATGGAAGGAGAGTGGAAACTCATTTTGGAATAAAACCTCAGTACACCTTGATAAAGATTCGAACCCCTATCTCCCTATCATCGGTGATCTGGTCTATTGCGAGTGTAGTGCCTTAGACCAAAGTGGGTCTGGAATTATACTACTATAAAGTCACAAGGCTCACTCACTCACTGACATTAATGTTTACCAACTTCCAGATGATCTAGAAACTTGAAATGTGACAAACTTATAGCTTCTAGCCTGTAACCGACGGAAAATTCTAAAAAATTAAAAATTTGAATTCTTAGCCCCCAAAAAAATTCAAAATGGCGGAGCAACTTTCAAGTCGGTGCGGACCTTTCTTTGGAGGTCTCTTGTGGCTAAACGGTAAGACGTATAGAAAAACGGCTCTGGAATTACATTAGTTTACATCCACTTGCAAAGAAAACTCTTTGGGGGTTTGGAGGCAGAGACCCCAACGAGCAAAGCGAGTTTTTACACATCCCTACAAGATACACTCCCTGTTGCACCTTTTGTAAGTGACGTATCACTGCTGGTACACAGGCAGGTCTGTTACTGCTCGAATAGAGTTGTATCAAATGGGCCTATTTCCAGTAGAAGACTTTTCCCACAGGAACCATCGAACAAAGTATAAAATTATATTATTATTATTACTAGCACCGCGTCTTACTACCCGTTCGGGTTGTACGCACTTACACTAATGTTTAATGGTAGAGTGATTGTGAGATGAAATGGAGGACCTACAGTTTAACGTGGGATCCAAACCACGGTGAAGGCCTAGCATTCCTCACATTCACAAGTTGTGATTAATACACGTCTTGTCAAGAGGTGAAGGAAGAGTTTGGCAATCTGATAAATCTGTGCCGGGACCAAGGATTGAACCCCGGACCCTCATCACAGAACTCCGACACCTTACCCCTAGACCGCCAGGTCACCTACATAAAATTATGTTTATAAATTCTTTTTTGTTTTGTGGTCCACAGTCCACACCCCCAGTTACTTCCCACATAAATCGGAACACCCTGTATATTTGATATCTAGACAGGTATGTGTGTGACAGATGGAAGTGTGAAACAGAGTAAGCTGCAACATTCGAGAGGGTAATGGTGACAGACCTGTCCAGGTATTGTGGATATATAGAACCCACCACAATTGTACGGCTTGAATATTGTGTCCGTACAAATAGGAGACATCACCTATTTACTTCACAGCTGGACATAACGGAGAATTAGAAGAACCGTAAGAAATAAAGTCCACCAACAACATGTCAATATGTCAATAATTAAAAAAAAAAAGAAGATAAAATTAATATTTCCCGTAAAAAAAACCGAGCGGGTATTTAAACAAATATTTTTTTGGGGTGGAATTTGAGGACATTTTGTTTGGTGAAAAATGTCCAACGTTTCTACAACATATATTCTTTTGATAAAACTTTAATTTGTAATTAAAAGTTACATTTTACATTTTTGTATATCTGAATTTAGAAAGGCTAGACAAACTTAAAGTGGATTTCATATTCTGAAAAATTGAAAAATTACGCCTGGACACGGGAATCTAACACGGGACCTTTGGCTTAGTACGCTAATGCTCTGACCACTGAGCTATCCAGGAATTGTCCCGTGTCCTGGGTCATTCTTCACTCATTTTTTAAAAGGCAGAGTCTATGATGGACGTGCGGAAATCGTCGGCTACAAATGTGTGATTTTATTAAGATCACGAGCTATCAGATAACGTAGCCATCTTCGACTCGGTAGTTGGCTTATTGCTGCCACTTGTACCATTATTATAATTGTACGGGACTGCATATTTAAGAATCAAATAACCAATGGTATTATATTTGCTTTTAGTGAGGATTTATCTAGATGGAGTAAATCCTCACTAAAAGCATGTATAATAGCTTTGGTTATTTGATTCTAAAAGTGGATTAATGTGCATGAATTGTTGAGGTAGATATTAAGAGTCAGATTAATTTTCTTAAATGTGGTTTTAACCATAATATTTAGGTCAGTGTTATAAAAATAACATTTAAAAATTACTAATCTTATAAAATATTGTCTCAGGTTTCTACGTGTACTAGTAAGTAGGTCGGGTCAATTGGTGAGTGGGTGGGTTCATCATGTAAGTGGAGCGGTATGTGTTTCGTTATGTGAGTGTAACGCCGCGTGTTTCGCTATGTGAGTGGAGCGGCGCGTTGGTGGATAGGCAATTTGGTGTTTGGCCGAGTGGTTTGTTCTGTTCGTGGGTTGGTCGGTGGGTCAATAGGTGCTTGAGCAGGTGGAGCAATGAGTCGATGGGTGCTTGGGCAGGTGGGTGAGTGATTGAGTGGATTGGTCAATGGGTAGATAGGTGCTTGGGCCGGTGAGTTAGTGATTGAGTGGGTGGGTCAGTGGGTCAATAGGTGCTTGAAAAGGTAAGTTAGTGATTGAGTGGATGGGTCAGTGGGTAGATAGGTGCTTGGGCCGGTGAGTTAGTGATTGAGTGGATGGGTCAGTGTGTCAATAGGTGCTTGAACAGGTGAGTAAGTGTTTGAGTGGATGGGTCAGTGTGTCAATAGGTGCTTGAACAGGTAAGTTAGTGATTGAGTGGGTGGCTCAGTGGGTCAATAAGTGCTTGAACAGGTGAGTTAGTGATTGAGTGGGTGGCTCAGTGGGTAAATAGGTGCGTGAACAGGTGAGTTAGTGATTGAGTGGATGGGTCATTGGGTCGATAGGTGCTTGGGCAGGTGAGTTAGTGAGGGTCATTCAACCCACGCTCTACCAAGGAAATAATTAACTGATAAACAGACAAATTCTATATTATAACTATAATTACAAGATTATATTTCAAATCTGCTTAAGATCAGTTTGATTACGAATATATTATTTTTATTATCCTATGTGATTGGGAATTTAGGGGAGTTTGAATCAAAAGTACCTCACCTAGTTTGGGACAATGGATGGCTTTGGTAGTCATACCTAAGTCTCTAAGAGAGATTGCTCAGTTAAGATATAATGTACCCTCATTTGATTATAGAAGCGGGAAAACATTTAGTAATAAAATTAACTCGGTATACTCGGCCAGTACTCAAACCCCGACCACCCAATCACAGACAAATCAGACTAGACGATCTTGACGATTATATATTAACTTTTCAGATTATACGCATTGAATAATAAAGAAAAACATTTATTTTTATGAAAGCTTATTAATGGGGAATTGTTGTTTAATTTAACTTAAGATTAGTGTCTAATATAATTTAAGCTCGAGTTGTTTAATTATATGCTCTATTTTTTGTTGCTAAAGACTATTTTAAAACTGTATTTTCTCGAATTAAAAACCTTTAAGCTCGGAGTGATTTAAACTAATTTGAGACGATTCATCTTGCTCTTTTCATGGAGAATTAGACTCAAAGAGTCAATAAATTGAACAAAAAAATAAAGCGGAGGAAAGGAGTAGTTTTAAGATTCGATTTAATGTCGAGCGTAGCGGCGTTTGTGAAACAAGACTTCTAGCAAGCACATCTAGCAGAAAAAAAGAAAAAAAAGAACATCAAACAGCCAAAATAAAACACGGAAAAACATTGAAAAACATCCACCGCCTCTAATATTTGTTCACAACAGCCAACATTTAAACACCGGCATCGTTTACCTACCTCTTTAGCGGTCAAAACAGTTACACGTTTTATTGGAGGTGGTTGAGGTTTAGCTTCAGTCTGGGGTTCTTTCTTTTCTTGACTCATGTTTAACAGGTAGAATTTAGAAATAAAACTTGGCGCTCTTTAAATATATTTAACAAGATTCCCATTAATTATTATTACATAAAAAAATTCTATCTAACTACAGGAAATACAGTTAACCAACATCGACTAGAAATATGTAATTTTTTTTACTATAATTTGTATCTGTTGACATATAAATATATTTACAACCGTTAATTGACTATGTAAAGAACAAATTTGCGCTTTGTCGCCTCAAATTTAATTTTGTCTACTGTTAAGATTAGATTAGACACATTTATTACGAAATATGGACAGTGATATTATAAAACATGTATTGTTATATTATTTTTTATTCCCAAAGACATTATCAACATGAGCTCTAACAGCAAAAAAAGCTACAAACATTAACCGTTTATTTTTATTCGACTTAATAACTCTTATGTTCTTTAAGAAAAATTTAATATTTGGTGTCGTTTTCAATCTACATAGTTGAACCAGTTACGTTCAATTCAAAGAATCGACCTAGCTCACGGAGGCTACAATAATTTATTCCGAATCAAATGTATCATTTCTTTATGAGATTATACTTTTTTAAAAAAAAATATATTATTTGCCTTTCCTCAAAATTCGACGATGTCGTGAATATTTAATTTATCCTCCAGTCAATCATAGAGAACGTGTTATCCTTTCGCTTCCAATTAGAAATCGCCTTGACAACAACATTTGGAACATCAAAATAAAATTAACGCTCAATCTGCACATCCACCCGCTGCCAAACTCTCCGATGTACTGAGGCGTCTCTACACAAATAGAGCAGCAGAGCGTGCCTGAAAGGCTAGGCAACCGTACCGAGCGCCCACGGACACCCACGACAATACACGAGGGACAGTTAAATTTCAAACCTACGCCATGCTCTCATTTGAAGCGTCATTTTTTTTGTTCTGTTTTTTTTTGTTGCCAGCCCCCTAAACCCCAACCAACAACCCCACCTCATTCATCAGACAATTTAAAAACAAACAATAAAGAGGGTCTAAAGAACAAATCATTTCGTTCTCACTTGTTTTTTTGTTTGTTTTTTTAAAGCCCTCAAAAATATAGAGTTGAATTTAAAAGAACAGAATAGAATTAATGACAAAAAAAAAAGGGTCAACCGTATTTCTTTTATGAAAATCATAAATGTCGTAAATTACGAAGGAATAAAACTTCTTCATTAGTAAAATATTCATCCGTGCGTGCACTGACAGTGTTAATCAATTATTTCGGTACCAAAATGGACGTAGAAAGGTGTGGTAAAAGGGTTGGATTGGGAAGGGGGGCTGGAACCCCTATTGGAATTAATGGACTCCTCAAAGTGGATGGTTGCATATGCACGCATATAAAAAACTAACTTAAATTAGGTAGGCCTATAGTTCTTCATATAGGATTAAACATTTAAAAAATAAAAAACTTTGTTTGAAAGTTATACTTTAGGGAAGTGTTATTCAACCCAGGCTACACTTACCCCAGAAGGTACACGAATACATCTTAAGTGGTACATTAAGTTCTATAATATATATATATGTATATGAAGTGTATAAGTAAAAAGGGTGGATGACATTAAACACATTTTCCACGACAGCAACTTTCATATCTCAAACCCTATAAGGAACTCAGCAAATACCTTTTAAAAGAAAATAAATCTAGTAATAAGAGATACCTCTTTTAACCAAAGTATAAAGCGCATTGGAAAGGTCTCGTGATTGCCTAACAGATGGTAGCACTGACTCAATTCGAGTTAAATGGGAGTTCCCTCTATTTCTCCAAGTGCCCTTCATATATTTAATTTACATACAGGAGCAATATAATGTATAATTACTTTGGATGTAATTTATTTTAGATGTATATTATTATTATTATTATTATTATTATTATTATTATTATTATTATTAGCACCGCGTCTTACTACCCGTTCGGGTTATACGCACTTACGCTAATGTGCAATGTGTAATGGTAGGGTGGTTGTGAGATGAAATGGAGGACCTACAGTTTAACGTGGGATCCGAACCACGGTCGAGGCCTGGCATTCCACACATTCACAAGTTTTGGTTAATGCACTATGCACCAACGACTTTTGGGGCTACCAAGTCGAAGATAAATTATATCTGGGAGAAAGCGAAAAAATAAGGTTGAATACCACTGCTCTAGGGTGTGTAACATATTTTCAACAAAGATAAACACCCCCTTCGGTCGCCGCATGGTCTAAGGCGTTACTCTCGCAGCAGACCAGACTGCCGATGACCGAGAGATCAAGGTTCGAATCTCTGCTTGGTGTACTGAAATTAATTTTCTTAAATGGTTTTCCCCTCTCTACCTCCATG
Organism: Timema genevievae; assembly: GCA_902155825.1. Lineage (NCBI taxonomy): Eukaryota > Metazoa > Arthropoda > Insecta > Phasmatodea > Timematidae > Timema > Timema genevievae. The sequence goes on along the minus strand of CABFWO010000304.1, from coordinate 259,817 downwards.
TAAATGCGGGTACAGTTCTTCTAAATCTCACCTTATTTATATTAAAATAGAGTAAACACGTGGGTTGAGATTAAGGTGCGTAGGGCATGTGAAAATATATATATTTAAACTCATACAATTTCCAAGTAGTTTTTTTTAGCCAAGTCTTACCACCCATTCGGACTATATGCATTTAGAAAAAAAAGCTATCATAATTTGCGAGAAAGGAAATGAAAAAAAAATATATCGGGTAGCCCATACTAAGAAAGAACATTCAAACGGGATTCGAAACCCGACCATATTGTCACCAGTTTGACGTTTAGTCCGCTTGCTCACTGACGTGAGTGGTACTGACTTAACCTAAGAGAGAGACAACATAACATTACAAACCGCGACACTAGCTACAGACGTTGATCTATCTGTAAACGAGGACAAATCAACCCACAAATAAATAAATGATCGTATTTACCTGCCTATTGGATTCGAAACAGGTCCTCAAGGTCTACAGTCTACGTCTTGCCGGTAAGTCACAGGGTGAATACGGCAGGTCTACGATCATCAAAGAAGACTTCATCCCAACCTCGTCGAGGACCTCTTGTCGATCCGACCGCCCCCTAGCTCACGATCAGAGTAACACGCAACTAAACGTTTTGGTAGATCTCGTGTCCCCCTAAATACCCGCGAAGAGCCAACGGACAGGGATGAGATCAAAGCCACCGGTACCGGAGTATATTTAGCCGAGGCGGCGCAACTGATCTTCCTCCCTTCATAAGTTGAGGATTTCCTTCCCCTCCCTCCTCCCCCTTCACCCCCTACATTTCCTCACAGATTTAAACACCTAGGAAAGTGATGAGAGATTCTAAGCATTGGATGTTTGAAGAAAACCCAAAGTTTCTCACATTCCTGAACTCTTATATTCAGGTAGTCCAAAGTTGAATCGGAACTTATTTTTTTTTAGCACCGCGTCTTACTACCCGTTCTGGTTATAAGCTTAAACTCTAGAACTAGAAAAAAACAACAGAGAACATAATTCACGAGAAATCCCAATCCCTAATGTGAGTATAAGTGTATAAGAATGAGCTAAAACGAATATTTTAATATGTATTCAATCCGAATATTGAGGGTAAGGCCGTAGCCAGCCAATAATTTCAGGGGGGGTTTGGTGGGCACATCCCCCAATTGCCAGAAGCCAGAAAAAATTCTAAAGGATAAAAAAAATCTAGAAGCTAATTGAAGTGTTTTTTATGGCAACACCATCCCTTAACTGCTGAAGGCTAGGATAATATTTAAAAATTAAACCCCTTTAGAAATTCTCTGAAGTGCTTTGTAGGGTAACACAGCCCCCTTATTTGTATCTTAATTTTGATATTTTTTGAACCATAAATAAAGCCATATATATTTTGTCCATTGAATTTCGGAGGGGGTTTGAACCCCCAAAACCCTCCCCTGGCTACGGCCTTGATTGAGGGTACAGTATTGCGGCCCGCGAGCCAACAAGGGGCAGAGACTTTGACCCTTGGGCCTTGGACATAAAAAAGGTTGAAGACCCCTGGTCTCGAAATAAAATATATCGCCGATGACGGGAGATCGTGTTTCAGTCCCGGTTGGATGTACTGAGGGTTGTTTTAAACAAAACGGTTTATTTCTTTCCACGCAAATGTGGGCACACTTCCTCTAAATTCAACCTTACTCATACTTAGATCGGTAGCTTAATTAGTACATAAGCGTAGAACCCGAACGGGTAGTAAGACGTGAGGCTAAAAAAATATGGTATTTTTTTTCAAAATTATAATTTAAATTAATTGAAATGTGGTCTCCTCCATACGGAAATTGCTGTAATTACAATGATTTGCAACTTGTGTGTTGATATTTATTATAATTTAAGTATAAGCTCTGTGCTACGTAACACTATGGTGTAACACCCTCCCCCCATGTAACATCTTGTAGACATTAGGGCTTCCTCCCCCCCTCCCCCTTTCTTACTTCTCAACAGCGCTACGTGGTTAATGAATGACCTCCCCCAAGATGCATTATGTACAAAACAATTAAAAACAAAAACACCCCTAATTACAGCCAGTGAGAAAATAAAAACTACTGCCATCTTTCGGGGTAAGAAATGCATACAAACCGTGTCATTGCCGATTGTTGAGGTTGTTTCACCCCTCCAATCCCTCGATAAGGGTAGTTCACGTGCCAACAAGGGATGAACGAGTGTGTCAGAGAGTTGACCTCACAAGGGGGGGAGGAGTGGGGGTTAGTTTTAATTACAGCAGCTGGGAGCGCGAGGGTTTTCCCCATGACAGGGACGTGGTTGGGAGAAGGAATGAGTGGTTTGTGGTAAGGGGGTTGAGGGGATTTGTGGTTGAGGACAGAGGGAGGGGGAGGTGAGGAGAGAAGGAGGAGAGGGGGTGTGGCTCACACACTGTCAACTGGCTGAAAGTGACAGTTGCGTCCCGGCGCTTCTCTGACAAGCCGAGGGAGGACGCTGGACGCCCCCCCACACCCCACCGTCCACTAGAGGTCGACATCACAGAATTTAAGACATCCTTTAATCATGAATGGATTAATATCTACTACGATCCACGTTTACCTGATGAATTGTCTCTGAAATCCTTGTACAGTCCGATTTTCATTGGAAGGATCTTTCCGAAAACACAAACTTACTCTTTACGACCGGAATTGTTAACATTTTTACCTCACTCTTAGTGTTATTTCAAACGTGATATCTGCAGATCACATGACCTGGCGTATGAATACGTGAAAGACCACCGAAGTGGGTAGTAAGGCGATACTCTCGTAATAGACTAGAATGCTGAAGGCGATGAAAATACGTTGCACAACTTCCTTCGGAGGGGAAGTAAAGCCATCGGTCTCATTTTGACTATGGACATGTAAAAAAAAAGCTGGGAGATATGTTATAATACCCTTTTCCGTCAAAAAATGGTGGGCCCTTTCACGCTCATTCATAGAAATTCAGAGTAGAAGGCACTGTGGAACCATCACATTTTCTGAGCTCCCCTAGTACATGGAATTTCTACCAGATGGTGCAGTTGGCACTAGTCAACTGAAGAAGAAGACGTGTTACTACGCAGGTATTGATATTATATATCAAACTTTCAGTAATAATTTTACTGTAAATTATTATTACCATCGATTTGAAAAGTAGAAAAAAACACCAAAATACAACCTTATGAAATCAGAAAGTAAAAAACCATTAAATATAAAATAAACTCTTATAAATTGACAAATAAATACTTTTCAAATAAAATATACTTTATTTCCATTCATTTTTATATCTGTTTTAAAAGCTTTATTATTTTTGTAGTGTGGAGCTCATAGTATATGTTATCATTGCTTGTCTAATGCTTTGGTTTTTTTGTTGAGTTAACATAAAGACGAATTGTTTGTTATTTTCAAGTTTGCCCCACCCTCTTATATTCTCGGTGAAAGAATAATTGTAGCCCACACGAATATAAACATAAGAGAAGGATTTGTAGTGACCAGTATTTACATTGAAACTGGCTGAATCAAGTTTATTGGTTTAATATTTATTAGGTTTGAGCTACATAAACAAATGGTGACCAATTTATTGCCAACTTTCTCAAATATGCTTTTATTGTTTGTTTGCTTGGATAAATTACCTTCAGTGACCAAGTTGATGCGTTTATATAAACAAGGAGGCTTTCTACGAACATTGTTAGGATAACCAACTCTCGTTAACTACGACAGGAAGGACATACAACGTGAATAGAAGAATCTAGAATTGTGTCCAGGGTATTGACTGGCAAACCCAATGAGAAGAGACCATTGGGAGGACCTATATACAGATGGGAGAATAGCATTAGAATGGACCTGAAAGAGATGGGGTGTAATGAGGTGGACTGGATAGAATTAGCGCAAGATAGGGAGTAATGAGGTGGGCTGGATAGAATTAGCGTAAGATAGGGTATAATGAGGTGGACTGGATAGAATTAGCGCAAGATAGGGAGTAATGAGGTCGGCTAGAATTAGCTCAAGATAGGGTTTAATGAGGTGGACTGGATAGAACTAGCTCAAGATAGGGTGTAATGAGGTGACCTGGATATAATTAGCTCAAGATAAGGAGTAATGAGGTGGGCTGGATAGAATTAGCTCAAGTTAGGGAATAATGAGGTGGACTGGATAGAACTAGCTCAAGATAGGGATAGGTGGCTTACTTTCGTAAATGCAGCAATGAACTTTCGAGTTCCTAAATTCATAGCGAAGTAATTAAGTAAGGGCGTTTATGAATGAATATTAAATTTTACAAAACCGTTTATGAATCATAGTATTGCACGTTTTTAATATCTCTAATTCAATGTCATATTATTATATTTGAGTACGTTTGGCATACACAGTAGTACCAAATCTATAAATTAATGGAATTTAATCAACATCGTTGATGTATGGATTTTTGAGACACAATTAGAAGCTCATTGTGTTTGTTGATTTAGGTGAAGTAGCTTCATTTTTAAATGTATATTAGTGGATATTAAAGACACAAAAATAATGATACAAAATTCCATTTAGTTCGAAAAATTAATTTAATCAAAAAAGATCAAACAATTTTTCGTTGTTGAGATATTTAACACTCACTTTCTAAAAATATTGATTATATCAGTACACGACCTATAAAATATGTATTAATAGTTCTATATGTTTATCTCGTTGATAAACATATTTGCAAATATGTTTATCTCGTTGATAAACATATTTGCAAATACTCTCTTTTCTTGAAATTGGTGATCTGGTGGTCTAGGGGTAGGGTGTTGAACTTCTGTGCTGAGGGTCCGGAGTTCAGTCCTCGGTCCTGGCACAGATTTATCTGATTGCCAAACCCTTCCTTCAGCTCTGACAAGACGTGTATTAATCACAACTTGTGATTGTTTGGAGTGCCAGGCCTCCACCGTGGTTCGGATCCCATGTTAAACTGTAGATCCTCCATTTCATCTCACAGTCACCCTACCATTACACATTATCGTAAGTGCGTATAAACCGAACGGGTAGTAAGACGCGGTGCTAGTAATAATAATAATAATTCTTGAAATTCTGCGCAGACATTTGTCAAACATCGGATACTAAATTATTGTGCCTGCAACCGACAGATTGAAACAACCTGGAGTGGATGATCCCCCAACTTGGTCCTATATTTCAGCGGTTCCCAACGTGAGGCATGTGTACCCCCAGGGGTTTGTGCCAGGAAGTTTGGGTTGCACAAGAAAATATTCGAATGATGGCGGAAAAAGCTACTTTTGCCGGAAGTGCAGAACAAAATATCAGTCCAAAGTGATGAAATTAACTCAACGATATGACGAGGGGCGGTTCGGATTTTTTCTATATTTGACCTTGGGAATGATTTCAATTAAATGTGTTATTATGTAAATTTAAGTAGTGAATATCTACTTTTCAATTAAAGTGTTAACTTTCAAGTTACTAATCGTCTAATTGTTTCTGCCTTACTAGGTATTTACGATAGTCGCTTGTTCACGATTGACTAAACTCAATGTACGAAGAATTGTTTCTTGTCAACAGGGCTTGGAGTTTGGAGGACCTTTCTTCTTCCTCCAAGGGTTGAATTCATCCACCCCCATTTCTACACCAGATGTGTCTGGCAAACACCACCCTCCCAACCCACTTTGCCTTTCCCGGTTATTGAATGGTTTACAAGAGCTCTTTCTCAACAGCCCTTGATCGAAATACCCTCAATATTGATACACTTTTTTTTTATGTCTCTTAGGTACACTCACTTAACATATCAAATAGATCAATCACATTTTTTTTGCACCGTTCAGGTTATACGCCTATGTACTAATTACACTAAAGGTTTAAGGGATTAGGTATGTTATATTTAAAGGAAGTGTACCCTCATTTTCATGGAATGAGATTGGAAAACTATTTAGAAAAAAAATTCTCATTATACCCGACTGAGGTTAGAACCTTGATCTCCCCATCATTGGCAGTCTAGTCTACTGCGAGAGTTGCGCATTAGACCATGTGGCCACCGAAGCGTGTGATCAATCATTTTCTAACATTATTTTTTCCTCATCCCGTTCGTTTTATACGGATTTGTATTAGTTACGATAATGTGGTAGGAATGAAGATGGTGGTAATTAAGATTAAATGTACCCACATTTGTGTAGAAGGAGATTGGGAAACCATTTATGAAATACACCCTCAGTTGACCTGACCGGGGTTATATTTACGATCTCCCAGTCACTGTCTTCCCAGCTTTTTGCGATAGTGACGTCAATCACCAAACCGGATTGTTCCACAATTATAATCGGTTTTATTTTATATTCTGAAAATTGAAAAATGACACCTAGACATGGGTATCGAACCCGGGACCTTTGGCTTAGTGCGCCAATGCTCTGACCACTGAGCTATTCAGGAATCGTCCCGTGCTCAGGGTAATTCATTCTTCACTCATTTTTTTAAGGCAGAGTCCATGATGGACGTGCGTAAATCGTCGGGTACAAATGTGTGATTTTATTAAGATCACGAGCTATCAGATAACGCAGCCACCTTCGACTCGGTAGATGGATTATTTATTATAAGGCGGGATGATTCCTGGATATCTCAGTGGTTAGAGCATTGGCGTACTAAGCCAAAGGTCCCGGGTTCGATTCCCGTGTCCAGGTGTCATTTTTCAATTTTCAGAATATGATATCTAGATGCGAGTAAATTTTCACCAAAACAAATATAATAGCTTTGGCTATTTGATTTTTGTTTTATTTTATGTAAAGCTTTGCTTATTTGATGAAAGTGTAATCAAACTAGAAATGTTTAACTAGGGGTTTTTATAGTATATTTCAAATTAGCTGGAAATGTCCGACACTTCCCAGTGGAAGTTAGCGCTCTTTTAAAATTTATTTAATGTTAGGCTTGAAATTTCTCCTTGGTGATAAATTTCGATATAAAACCGGTGAACACATGATGTAAGTCGTATTAGATATATATTAAAAAAAACACACCAAAATGGGCACATTTTAAATTGTCCATTTGTTCTTATATTAAGTTTCAGCTTTCAAGATTTATTGCTTTTGAAGAATTCCGCATCATTGATAACGCGACTTAAGACATCTAACTCGTAATAATATTTCTACCAACTACAAAGATCCATTACAAGTTTCCACTTTTTATATTTATTGGTTTAGAAGCTACCCATACTAGTCAAACACAGTATACCCTTGTTGAACATACCCTAAAGCTTGCCGCACACTGTATCGGATCAGAATAGATAGGAAAGTTTTAAATAAGATCCCTGTGAAAGGGGATGAGTTTTGTCCTCACATTGGTGAACTCTGCATGACGTCATAGAAGGAAAGGTTGAGGAAAAGAGGAGCTAAGGAAGAAGGAGAATTCAAATATTATATGACTTGAATTAAAGAAGAAAATTCTGGGAGCTGAAGGAGTAGGCAGAGGACAGGGTGCATTGGCGGTCTAAGATCACTGACAAAAGGAATGGACCTGTCGTAAGACAGAACACATAATAATAATAATAATAATAATAATAATAATTGAACCGTTGTTTGGAATCGATGTAATTTGAAAGACAGCAACCAAAGAGGGTACATCGTATTTAGTGATAGTGATTAAAAAGAGGAGTGAAGAGGAGGCATTTGTGGTTGTTTATTGCCTCGCCGACGATGTAAAGGAGGGAGAAGCAGCTTTGAAAAGGCTTTGGGTGCACGATATTTCCTCCCACGCATCTACCTTCATAGCACAGTCTTAATAATGTTTGTTACCAATATCATAAATTATGAGGTATTGTTGAATTAATTTGATCATTTCTTTATACAAAGACATTTTTAAAACTAAACAAAAAAATCGTCAAAGAAGAGGAAACTAAAAGTAACAGGTGTAAATAGTTTAACGCGATAGTAGATGATGATGCAATATTCCAGTCTTGAGGATGCATGAGCATAGCTTCGGAACTCATCAGAATATTCCCTCACTGGCAAACTAATTCGTTCCGATCCGATCCAGTACGCGGCAAGATTTTAGACTTCATTAAACATATGTATAGTCAAAATTTCAAATTTTTCTTTTTCTTGAGGTTTTACTTAGTCAAATTGTCTAGCTTTAAAGCATTATATATATAAAAATATAAATGTAGATAAAAAAATTAGTTCCATAAGGACATTGAACAATATGAACAATATTTTAAAATAACTAAACACTTCTTAAAGGGGTATTTATATTATTATGTCTGCATAGAGATGAATATTTTCCGGGAAATTTTGAATAAGAAAATTTTCCCCAGTGGCAGCTTGCTGTGTAGGGGTAGAGATGGCACCTAGAGCCTATTATACTTCAAAATATAGTGTGTTAAAGAGACGAGTGGATTATAAGAAGGGGTAGGGAGACGGGGGAGGGGTGAGGGTTAGATAGGAAGCAGGGGTGATAGAGGGGGGGGGGAACAAATGTCGGGCTGACCTTAAAATTATTTTAGTAAACTTGTTGATGATAAAATATTGAAGTATGATTTATGAACATAACGGGTCGACAAAGGTTCGCATTCATTTGTTTCTTTACTATGTTTTTAAACACAGTGTATTACTAACCGTTCAGGTTGTACGCCTATGCACTAATTACTATAGTGTGTTAAGGATGATGAAGGCTGAATTTAGAGGAATTTCACACGTGAAAGTGGAGATCTATTAGGAAAAACCGCCCTCAGGGCAACCGACTGGTATCGAACACCGATCTCCCTGTCATCGGCAGTCTAGTCTATTACGAGAGTAGCGCGTTATAGTGTGTGGCCACCGAAGCTAATTTGATGTTTCTGGTGTTAACGCCCTCAGTAGAAACTAATTATACTACTATAAAACTACATGGCTGACTCACTCACCCAATCACTCACTCACTGACTGACATTTTGTCGCAACGTGCTGCAGATGTCTTGACTGCCATAACATCCAAAGAAGAGCCGCACACTGTTTGCGACAAAAGGTGATAATCCTTTTCAAATATGTCTTGAGATAAATCACGAAATACATTTTGAACCTCGCATGCGCCAGGCCCCAAATAGCATGTAGATTTTCGACCATGTTATTATTTAAATTATTTTGAAAAACTTGAGTTCTACTTCAATGTTTCTTTTTAGATCAATCGCGTGAACGCAATATTCTTTCACTGTTTGCACGTCAAAAAGCTGTGTAAATTGCCATAAAAGAATTGCTAAAGTCTGTTCAGCGTAGGAATTGTTTTCTGAAATGCCTTTATTCCCTACCAGAAAGCTATTATATAGTAGGATTTTGGTAGGAAAAAAAGACCTTTCAGAGAGTAGTTCCTACCGTGAATGCAGTATACATCTACTTATTCACTAGCCATCATAGTCAATGCATATATTCACTTTTTTTTTGTTGAGAACCAACTAAACACTGCACCCAACTCTTTGATGGATCACTCAAACAAATTGTCACGAGTCGTTTGATGTATGGCCAGACTTAACACCTTAAACTGTATAGCCACCGAGTCACGGGTGAATTTAACATTGTCACTATACTTTATTTTATCTCAAGCAAGGATCAGATTCATTTTGTTTTTCCTTTTGTTAAAACACTTCTTGGTATTAACACTTACGTTGAGGTTGACATAAACTCATATATATGCTAACTACGACCTAGATGGCGTCCCACACGACATGACCTGGAGCCATGTTCATCCACCTGTTTGTGTAAATTATTCAATAACTACTCGAATAAGATTACATTTTCGATATTTTTTAAAATCGGAGGCGAGTTAACGGGGGAAAACCGGCTTCGATATAGTTTAAGGTAAGTAAACAAGAAATAAGATCGTAGCTATTCAATTTATAAGTATGAGTGGATATAAAAAGATTTTTTACCTTATCAGTACAAATGTATTAAAACAAAATTAGGCCCAACGTGTTTGTTTTAGAAAGGTTTGATCTGTGTTACTTAATAAAAATAACTTACCCTCTACAAATGAGGGAAAATAGTCAAAATATATAGATAAGTTGCCAAAAAAACTAATTCTTTTTTGTTGTGCTTTTGGTAAAGTAACCTTAATTTTACTGTTAGCACAGTCACATACCTATAGGTAACTAGCAAAGAATAAACACATTTTGTGAGCACAAAATAGTAAGAAAAGTAGCTTAGTAAATACAGAATGATAAACAAATAAACATTACACCAAAAGTAAATTTTCTTCAACTAAAGTCACTATAAACATACATGCTCATTAATATCTTGCCTAACGTGCAACTCTCGAAGTTAACTTGACTGCTGACTATGGGGAGGTCGAGGTTTTAATCTCAGTCGGGTGTACTCAGGGTGGTTTTTCCAAAATGGTTCCCCAATTTCCCTTATCACAAATGCGGTTACACTCCCTTTAAATATAATCTTCCTGATCCCTTAAACCATTAGTGTAATTAGTAAATGAGCGTAAAGCCTGAACGGGTAGTAAGACGTGGCGCTAAAAAATAAATCACAGTGCCTTTTCCACCTCGATTCATGGTGGTGATCCAGGCAACTCCAGGACCTTCAGGGAAGGGTCAACGAATTAGATTATTATTATTATTATTATTGATAGCGCCGCGTCTTACTACCTGTTCATGTTATACGCATTCATGATATTTACTGTCATGGTGTAGGAATGAGGACGGAAGCATTTCAGAGGTAATCTACCTACATTTGAGTGGAAGGAGAGTGGGAAAAACCATTTAGAGAAAACCACCCTCAGTAGACCTGGCCGGTATTCGAACCCCGATCTTCCCCTCATCAGCAGGCCAGTCTAACACGACAGTGTGGCGCCTTAGACCATTCGGCCATTGAAGTGGGTAACAGGTCTCTTAAACAACCCTTGCCATTTTGTTTAGCAATGGTCAGTCTTGTTTGAAATCAAAGATCGAGCTATATGTTATTCGAGATTGACGTAGCTCGGTTAATGTGTTCAAAAGTTATCATGAAACATATTCACCACAGGCAGACATGCAAATCGGTTGTGTTAGGGGGCGGCCAGACTGGATGAGCGAGCGATCGACTAAAATATAAAATAGAACACATTGGTTGTAATGAGAGGTGGCCAGACTGGAGCGAGCGACTTAGCGCGCGCGCTCGAGCCGGTACAGTGTAGTTTACAGGCGCTAGGCAATATTATTATGTGTTGGTTCATTGAGTGCTAGGAAAACTTCTCAATTTGATATTTTTATTATCATCGATAAGTTTAGCACACTTGCTACTAACAACCTAATTTAATTGGTAAGATCATAAACCATACCTATATGTATATATATATGGTTTATGATAGTTGTTGACGAGGAGGCTCCGAATCTGGGCTCAGTGAACTGAGGGTGGTTTTTTTCTCATCCTCTATTTATTCCCGATAATGGTGATTCTTATTTGTAAAGGCGTACTTTGATAATATTGAAGTATTTTAACATATCAGTTTTATACAGATATATATGTTAAAATACTTATATATATATGTATGTATGTTAAAATACTTCAATATATATGTATAAAACTGATATGTTAAAATACTTCAATATTAACAAATTAGGCCTTTACAAATAAGAGCGCTCAAGCAAGAATTTCCCACCCCAACGGTTTTTACCACCTCTGTCACCTAAGCAAGCACGTGGACCCTCAAATCGCAGGGCCCCGTGCGGCCGCACCATTTGCAAACCCATAAGGTTGGCCCTTGTAAAATGAATAAAAGTTTTATATTATAGTGCTAATATAAAAATGAGCAAGAAATAACTTTTTCTGTAAATTCGCGCCTAATGAAATCAATATTGAAGTTCTGTCGATGTGAGCACAGCAAAAGAAACGTAGAATATCCATTTAGGAGCAATGCTAGATTGATTTTGGTCTGCCTTCCCTACCACTTGTTAAAGTGGTATAAAATATATGGAAATTTATTAAAGGTAATAAAAGAGATGGTAGAGTTAGTAAAGAAGAGAAATCCCCCAAAAATGTTATAAAAAGTTGTAAAAAAAAAGGAATTAAATAAAAGGATTGGTTTACATTGACGGGCTGACATTGATGGAGTGAAGTTGATAAATGACATTCGGATAGCGAGGCGAATGAAATAGAGGAAGTATGGAAATGAAAGTCAAGCCTGTGAAGGTTGAGGTAGGTTGAAATGGATGTCATTAGCATGCGTTTCCCCAAGCCTGGCTTTTAGCACTTTAATTCCTGTTAGTCTTGGGGTAAAGTGCTCGCCTCAGGACCCAATGATAGTGGGTTCAAACCCAACCGGGGCCAGCGGATTTTTCTTGAGCGATAACATTTTTGTAACACAAATTCCTTCGGAGGGGAAGTAAAGCCATCGGTCTCCCATGTTGATTGTTGACATGTAAAATAACCCTGGAAGGTACATGAAAAATACCTTTGCCGGCAAAATTGGTAGACTTTCGCTGTCACTCATAGAAATTCTCGTGTGCTGAGATAATCAGTCAGTTCATAAAGTGCAGGTTAAATATTTATCTCTATCCTTGACGCTCAATTATTGGAGCTATGGTGGTCCGATAGTTAGCAGGCTGAACACTGGTTTGTAAGACAAGTGGTCGATGACTCAACATAAAACTTTTAAAATAAACTGAATTATAGTATTTAATTTACGGATAAGATATGAATCGATGGTGTCACGAATATGGAAGACCTTGAAAAAAAAACCCAGATTTTCTTATACCTGAAATAAAACAGGATCTTAGACAAAACCTAATAAATTTCTGGAATATTTGTGAATTCGGGACATTTAACTGAAATAATAAGCCTTTCTATAAAAAGGAAGATAACAATTAAAATAAAAGCAAACTGATTCGAACCCATGTCCTAATCCCCTCCTATTTCCTTTCCATACCCTTACTTGGCCACTTTTGTTGTTGTTGAACCAATTGATTTTGAAACCTACTCATATTTCCTCATATAACTAAAAATTAAATTACTTACAAAAGTAACTTTTTTACGAAAAATTAATCTCTAATTCCTCTATACTATATTTAAATCGTCTGGAGGGATAAAAATTCCCTATGGAATACCTGGGGAACACGGCGAGTTCTATAGTAAAATAATAGAGCCAGCCCTATGACGTTATGAGACGAAGCAGTAAAAAAAAACTTCACGCTAAATAATTATGGGTAATATTTCTCACATATTAATTAAACTAGAATAAATAAAAGTTTCATCAAGCATTTTAAAATTAAAAATCATGCTAAAATGATAAACTATAATACAAATCAAACAAAGTTTGTATAAATGTTGTTTGTGATATTAATCTGACATCAATAGTTTAAAAAAGACAATTTATAATACTTTTGATTGGACTGGAAATATGGTTTTTACTTGTTAAGAAACTATCTGTATTGAAATTTTCTTTATTCTTTTAAATTTCAATGAATTCTCTTAAGGTTTAATAAAAAGTTTGTTTACTTTTTAATAAATCACTTGGTTGGGGTTTTTTCCTTGATAAAACTGAGAGAAATAAAAACAAATTCAATTTATAAAACTGTCTCAAGTTGAGAGCTGGTTTACAGCTTTATCAAAAGTGATAAAAATGGTTTAGTGAGCTATTTCTTCAGTGTTTTATTTTTCGTAACATCTTTGGACTTGTATCTCTAACAAACAACATATAAAGAAACATTGTATTACTATTTTTTTTCATTTTATGTATTTTAGCACCGCGTCTTACTATCCGTTTTGTTTACATGCTTATGGTTTTAGGGATTAGGTAGGTTATATTTATAGAAAGTGTACCCAAATTTGCGTGGGGAAAAAGTGGACAACCATTTAGGAAAAACCAGCTAAATTACCCCCGATCGAGATTTGAACCTCAATCTCACCGTCATCGACATTCTAGTCTACTACGAGAGTAGCGCCTAAGGCCTATACTACACTAGCGGTAAAAACGCTAGCGACCGCTCCTTTGAATGAAACCCTTGTTATCAATTTAGAAAATAAGTTTTCGTCTAGACCAGCGTTTTGACCGCTACCTCTGAAGGCGTTAAAACCACCTAGCGGTAGAAACTCGAATCAAACTACACCAGGCGTTAACAGGCAGTTGTACCTCAATGTCACAACAACTCTTTCAGCAGAAATAATAAACACTCTTCCTCAAGATGGGGTCACGTTTTGCAACATTTTCATTCACTAAACCAAGTAAGTTCATCAAATGAAACCACAAACATTCTATAGTACAAAAAATAACTTCTCTGGGTACATTCTGTGATTCATAAACATAATAAGAAATTGTACTGTTATTATTATTATTATTATTATTATTAGCACCACGTCTTACTACCCGTTCGGGTTATACGCACTTACGCTAATGTGCAATGGTAGTGTGATTGTGAGATGAAATGGAGGACCTACAGTTTAACGTGGAATCCGAACCACGGTGGAGGCCTGGTATTCCTCACATTCACAAGTTGTGATTAATACACATCTTGTCAGAGGTGAAGGAAGGGTTTGGCATTCTGATAAATCTGTGCTGGTATCGAGGATTGAACCCCGGACCCCTAGCACAGAAGTCTGACACCTTACTCCTAGACCACCAGGTCACCAATTGTACTGTTGAGAGACGGTTGGTTAATGGGGGGTGAGTCCACCAACGTCTCTTTTGACGAGTTTTTGTTGTTGTTGTTGTTGTTGCGAGTTTCCTCCAACAAAATAAGTCCCGCAATACAGCCGGCCTGTACAATGTTCATTTTTAAACCATTCTACACAAGTTGAAGCAACAACCGCGGCATTTAAACCGCTATTGTAGGATCAGTAGCGTTTTGACAGTCAGGTGTAGATTCAAGAGTTTGGGGGCGTAAGCTAGCGGCAAAACCGCCGCGTTTTAACCGCTAGTGTAGAATCAGCCTTAGGGGACGGCCAGACTGGGCGAGCGGGTAGCTAAAATATAAAATAGAACACATTGGTTGTAATGAGAGGCGGCCAGACTGGAGCGAGCGCGCTTGAAAGATAGAACTGTACAATCTAGTTTACAGGCGCTAGGCAATATTACTGTATGTTGGTTCATTGAGTGCTAGGAAAACTTCTAATTTTTACATTTTTATTAATATCGATAGGTTTAGCACACTTGCTACTAAAGGCCTAATTTAATTGGTAAGATCATAAACCATACATACATACATATATATAAAACTGATATGTTAAAATACTTCAATATTATCAAAGTAGGCCTTTACGAATAAGAATCACCATTAGCGTAGGGAGAGGATGAGAAAACCACAACAATAAATCACTTGTTAAAACCACCCTCAATTCACTCAGCCAAGATTCGGAGCCTCCTCATCAACAACTATCGAGAAGTATCTACTATTCACGAGCTCACTCGTACGCTTGTCAGTATGGCCAAACCTTCAGACCACGTGGCCACCAAAGTGTTTCCTTTTACATTTTGAAAATACCCTATGAAACTATATAAGAAATGCCATCTAGTTTAATTATACTATGTGAGCCACACGTGTACACAAACGGAGACATGTCAAACTCACTTAAGTCTGATTAACGGTTGATGTGGAGGTTGGGGTTTGAACCCCCTGCTGGATGTATTGAGGGTTGTTTTATCTTGACGGTTTCGCATTCTACCTTCGCGCAAATACTGGTATACTTCCTTTAAATTCTACCTTCCTCATACCTAGGCCTATCTCATTAATGTAACTAAATGCATACGACCAGAATGGGTGGTAAGATTTGGATAAAATATAGATAATTCTATATTATAATATTTGGTGTAGATTCCGGACATCATTTATGTTGAGGGTTCCAGATTCCATTTCCGATATTTTGTCTTCCAAGCATGAATTCACACATTGATAGTGATCTATTTATGAAGTATTGATTAGCGCCCTTCTGGTAGAGTGATTGAAAATACTGATTAAAGTATAGACCAGTAATTAATAATTAATATCAACATACAGGCTGCAAATCATTGTAATGTCCGTACGGAAGAGACTACAATTCATTTAATTTAAATTAATTGATAGATGACCCGGAAATAAAACTAATGATCTTTGATTTAGCGCGCTAATAATGCTCCATCACAGAGGTATTTAGTATTTTTCCCGTACTCAGGGTTATTCTTTCATAGCGTTAAGGCTAAGTCCCGCATGTCCATCACAGACTCAGCCTTTAAACAACGAGTGAAGAATGACCCCAAGTAAGGAACGTCCCAGATAGCTCAGTAGTAAAGTAATGGGGCACTAAATAAAAGGTCCCAGGTTCGATTCCCCTGTCCAGGTGTCATTTCTTAAGTTAATTTAAAATTTAAAAAATGTAATTAATAAGTTAAAGAATTTGTCTTTTATGAATTATAATATAATATAATGGTTAATATTAAGTGGTCTTTCTGCGTATTAGTCATATGGGTGTTTAACCCATGATTTTATAAAAAGAGGAATAAAATTATCCCAAAATAAAAAACATAGCTTAGTTAGGCATATTTTGATTAAATTTGACTATTGAATAGATAGCAGACCCTAAACTACCACGCTACCAATTTATCAAGCTATCTTCAAAAGTAAAATAGCATGCTTATATATATTATTTTACTCGAGAAAACTATTGGTTTGGATTGATTTTTAAAAATGTTTGTTACCTGTATTTATAAATTGTTTATATCTCTGCAATTATTTGTGTTATGAAATAACTTATCGTTGTAAAGTTTTAGTACTCTTAAAAACTAAAATCTTTTATTTGGACTATATTTTTATGAAATCGACAGTTTATGAGTTATCAGTAGATATATTTATTTTTTATGGATCTCGTTGACTTATTTAAATTGATAGAGAAGTCTGTTTGGTGCACCATACCATTTATTTTACATATTTGTATACTTTTGTTCGTCTATCATCTAAAAATTATGTAGATAATTTTTTTTAAATACACTTAACTTATTGCCTTTGTGTTGTTGTTTGTAAATTAATATTTGCAGTTCTCACTTTAATTGATTAAATTCGAGTCAATAGATACAGTGTATTTTATAAAAAAAATATTTCGGGAGAAAAAATAAATTGTGAATGTTTAAACTACGAGAAAACTGAACTCTCCCAAACTATACCAGCTAAAGCAGTGGCTTACAACTTTTTTTCAGATCACGACACACTGGAAATAGCACTAACATTGTCAAGGCACACCATCCGTACCTTTAACAAGAGACTGTATCATTAAAAAACCAAGTATTAGGTTTGTGTTTAAAGGTTAAATAGCTAAAATTCTAATAACTGTGCTATTTTTAGAAATAATATTGGTCATGTATTTAAAAATACTATTTGTCCCTCAGTTTTCTTTGGCTTCTTTTTTTTTATCTTCACCCAAACAACCACGGCACACTTGCTGACCTTTCACGGCACACCGATGTTGAAAAACATTGAGTTTATGAGTATTGAAAAGACCCGCTTCGCTGGCCGCGTGGTCTAACGCGCTACTCTCATAGTAGACTAGACTACCGATGACGGGGATATCGAGGTTCGAATCTTGGTCGGGTGTACTGAGGGTGGGTTTTTACAAAATGGTTTTCCACTCTCCCTTCATGCAAATGAGGGTAAACTTCATATAAATATAATCTTCATAATCCCTAAAACTGTTCACGTAAGTAGTACATATGTATATAACCCAAACCGGTAGTAAGACGCGGTGGTAAAAAAAACATTATACAAAGGACATGAAACGATGCTCAAGAAAAACAAACGGTAGAATCTATAATAATATATATATATATTAATAAATTCTTGATCGCATTAGGATTGTTGTCACCAAGGATTCCAACAAACGATATTTCAGGTGCTTTCAGTTTTTTTCCCCACCTCAACAAGATAAATCTGCATCGGTTTCAAAAAGGAAAATATAAAATTTATGGTTTGGGGGGAAGAAGATTTACGATTATGGCATGGTACCCTAAGGCAAGAAATATTATTTTTACTAATATATATATATATATATATAAATATTATTTTTACTAATATATATATATATAAATATATATATTAGTAAAAATAATATTATATATATATATATAGGTGATTTTATTTAATACGTGAAAGTATTAAAGCTGCCTCAATTCGTGCCATGGTTAATGTTTGTTTAGTAAAAACCATTTATTTTTTTCGGAGAATAGAACATAGGTATTTAAAAATTATTTTTAGATAAATTTATTTAAATTTCCTGTTGATTGGAATTAAAACTGAAAACTGATGGAATTACCTTCAAGGAAATTTTATGAAGTGCTCCAGGATTCAATCATGGGGGTATACGTTTATTCTAATCTACAGTCATCTTTCCATTCAAATGCTAGTGTATTTACTTGAAATTGATCCTTTTTATCATCTTAGTTTATGTCAATTAGTTGAATTTGCTGATGGCCTTTAATGTTGTGAGAATAATATATTTGAAATCTACACAAATTAATTTTTTTTCATTCTTAATCTCCTTTCACATTCTTATTTAATTATTATATTACATTAAGAATTTAAAAAGTCCATTGCCGTATTTACAAAAGTACGCCACCTATCCCTATCTTGAGCTAGTTCTATCCAGTTCACCTCATTACACCATATCTCTATCTTGAGCTAGTTCTATACAGTCCATCTCTATCTTGAGTGAGTACTACCAGTCCACCTCATTACATCCTATCTCTTTTAGGTCAATTCTAATGTTATCCTCCCATCTGCGTCTAGGTCTTCCCATTCATTTACCAGTCAATACCCTGAACAAGGTTCTAGATTCTTCAATATCTCCTTTTACATAAACATTTAAAATCTAGCACTACATTTTTGGTACAAGAAAATCGTATTTTGCTATTTTATTTTTGAATTAAATTTTAGATATAGCTATTGATTAAAGTCTTGACATGATCTACATAGCAAAAAACCTCTTGAGCTAATCTCATAAAACAATTTGGGATCAAGGTATAGAAATTAAGAATGTAAAACTCGATTTTCAATACCCTGATATACCTACGATTATTACAGACATCCAAATAATTTATAATCGAACTTATTATTACGATTTTCGATACCTCGATTTATATCTCTCAAGTCTCAGTAAATGAAAGCTTTGGCATGCAAACGAAACAGCAGTGTGTTATTCACAATTGGGTATTTTTGTTTTAATTTTTTTCTTCTTTTTTTCGTTTTAATTTAGTAGGTACTGACAAGTTGTAGACGTACTCAACATTGCCTTTGTGTCCTAACGATTTCGCAAATAAAAAAAGGACTTTTTATTTAGGTTTTTTCACAAGGTATTTACACTTTTTAGGTTTTTTCCTCCCAACTACATTATGATATTATGTTACGGTATACAAATAAATAACGTATTTTAATGCGATGTTTGAGGCATGGGAAAAGGATTAAAATGGTAAATTTTTTAATTTAGGAATCGAGGTTAAAATCTAAAAATGGAATTGAGAAAAAAACATGACTCGTATAGTTTCTAGTAGAAACACAAGTAGTTATCTTAAATATACTTGAATAGTAAAATGGGTCGACCTCAGTGGTCTAGGGGTAAACTACTCGCCTCAGGATCCAATGTTCGTGGGCTCAAACCCAGCCGAGGCCCGACGGATTATTCTTGAACAGAAAAATCCGTAGCACAACTTCCTTCGGAGGGGAAGTATAGCCATCGCGATGGTCTCATGTCGATTGTGGACATGTAAAAGAACCCTAGAAGGTATATGAAAATACCTTTCCCGGCAAAATTGGTAGATAATATTTTCGTTCTCACTCATAGAAATTATCGTGTACCTGATATAATCAGTCGGTTCAGAAAGTTCACGTTAAATACCTCAAATAAATAAAATTAAATAATAATGCTTTAGTTACTATAATTGTTAAGTAATAATTAGTGTTGCGTCACGCAGCACGAAGTCACGAAGCCACCACTCCACTGAGGAGGTTTTGGGGGGGAGGAGGACTTGGAATTAAAACAGCTTCTTAGTTGAGGCTCATACAGGGTCGCCACCTGTTGCTCGCTTTCGTTATCTAATACAAAGTACGACTCGCCTAGACTGTCGATACAACATATGGTTCACCAAGGTACAGTAGCCCCATGGCTTCTTTGGTGCTGACTGACAGTTCACAGCTGACAGTTGACGGCTTTGAAAAGCTACCAGACCAAATTATGTATCTCTACGCCGAACGGTAGGATCTGCAAAAAAAAACATGTGTTTAGCAGCTGTCACTTCTGACAGTCAAAATTTAGGTATAAACCTAAATGTTGACTGTCATAAGTCAGCTGTGAACTGTCAGTCAGCACCAAAGAAGCCATGGGGCTACTGTATGCAACTCACACATTGGTGGTGAAGAGAAGAAATGGAGAAAAGGGTGTTCGGAAGCAGGTCTGTGCCGTGTGCTATGGTACAGGTACAGAGAGGCGGCCGCATCAGGCGGCACCGCAAGGGGGCGGCATAAGCAGTGAAATCAAAATACAATTTGAACCATTCAATAATTAAAAATCTTAACGTAACGCTTTTCTGTATTGGTCTATGTTATTCCGATATTATGATTTATCGCACGCCTCTGCCTAAGCGCTTTCGGTACCCTTTGATTTCGGTTTCTGGTGCAGGTGCATTGTTGGCGAGCGCTCGCCGAAAGACTTTTTGATCTGACAGCGCGAAGCTATTATTTTTGTTTGTAATATACCGCGCGGCCGCTCCTAAAAGCTGAGGTGGCAATTATCACAAAAGACAATTGCGCGTGTTACGTGTTGATAGTTCTGCTTTGAGCTTACAGTTATTGACAATATTAGATTTTAATGTAAGTTTGTCTCGAGAAGTGGCAAGTGGCTGTGCTGTGTTTAAATCAGTTAATCAGATATATAATATATCTATATCAGTATAATATTTTTGCATTTATACTAATTCAGTTTTTGTGTTTAAAAAGTAGATGAGGTAAGAGAATTATTGTTTTTTACAACAATTGTAGTTACTTATTATCATTGAAATTGATTATGTTATGGCAATAGGAACTCGAATTAAAATGTAACGTTGGCATGGACTGAGTATATCTCAGGTGTAGAACGTGTGACTGTGTGTGATAGAGAGAGAGAGTTGATTAGGAAATATTTGCATTTGCCTACTTTTGCGTTCGTTATTTATTGATCTATTTTTATCAAATTCATATACGTTGAACTGGGGACAATACAATAACAAGTTAAAGAAAGGCATATATCAAAACGGCTGCTAGCTGTCAATTTGACAAATATTCGTTATCTATTTATTATGTTCTGTTACTTACAAATATTTATTTTATCTTTATTTTAAAGAAAAAAAACATTTAAGGGGCGACCTTTCAAAGACTTGCATCATACTGAGAAAATCTACCGTACAGCCCTGTGCGGAATTGTGATAAAGAGGGATTCTGTTAATTTATACTTTTAACATTAACAAACCTACATAACAGCTATTGTAAAAGGGAATTTTAGAGCATATTAACATAATTCTGAGCTAATTTTATGAGTTTCAAAAGCTAATTTTTGCAACAACAAAAAAAAGTTTCTGAAAAATTAGCAAAAAAATATTATTTAGTAGTAGCTAAATACATTGAAAATAAACAATATATTTTTCATAAGATTATTGAATAGAAAAAAAATAAAGAAAAGAAAGTTTTTGAAGAGAGAATGGGAAGAAATCTACCTTTTATAATTTTTTTTATCTCGGTTAACTTGGATATTGATGATTCAAAGTTGTTAATACCAAATTTCAGACAAACCCCCAAATATAAAATTTTATTTTTTTCATAAAAATTAAGGTAAAAATGAGTTAAATATTGCAGAGCTGGATCCCATTTTATCGCCCATCTATATGAGTACTGGTTTCATGTCTCTTGCGATCATGTTTCAACAGTCATTATTTGATAAAGATCCGCTACTTGATCACTTTGGATGGAGGCAGCCTTATCCCCCTAAACAGAATTTATTTGCAATAAAATCACTTAGTATTTATCACCAATAATTTATTTATTTCACTAAACCAAATAAAGGACTTATTTTTAGTTTGTATTTCAAACGTAATATGTTGAGTTGAGCTGTGAGCTGTGAGCTGTGAGTCTCTCTGGTTTCAGCGTCACACGTGCAATGGCTGTCAAAATGAATGGCTCGCTATACCATTTAAAGAAATATCAGTTTTACAATCGGTATGGTAAAGAAACCCGGCAGGAAAGGATAGAGAAGGCGAGGTTGAGGTGGTATGTACATGCGAAGAGGATGTAAGAGGGGACGATTCCAAAGAGGATGCTTGAAATGGAGGTGAAGGGCAGGAGGTCAAGAGGAAGACCCAGGGACTGGTGTATAAAGGGAGGACGGAGAGGAGAGGAGAGGAGTGGTTTGGGCCTGCGTGGAGGAAAAAAGGTGGTGGGAGGACAGAAGTAAATGGAGAGGCTTATGTTCGAGACAGAGCCTGCCAGTGGTAGGAAACTATGCATGATGATGATGATGATGATAGTAAAGACTAGAGCAGTGACTGCCAGTCACGGTGAATGGTCACTGGTATAAATCACCGATACTTTAAAATCACGGTCACGGTGATCATCGATGTAGTTCACCCTTTCGCCCATCCCTGTAACCAAGGATAAAATACCATCATGACAAGATTTTCCACCGCTAGAAATTTAAAGGATCAGGCGTACATCTCAGAATATCAACTTTCCCTGTCTATAAATCCTAGCTAAATTATTTGGTGGGTGATTTCAATATTTTACATTATATCTAATGACTTGGAATGAAAAATATCCTCGGTGACATTTATTTAATAGCGCACTCAAATGATCTTATAGTCAAGACGTGCGTTTTTAACGTTGCCACTGAGCGTATCCCAGAGAGTATTGTAATATTGATCTATTGGCCTTCCTGGGGTGTCTCCTAGCAACCATAGGCACAGTGGCGCACATCAGCGGCACAACTGGGAACTACCGTCACAACTTACTGGGCCGGTATTTACAACACATGTTTGACAATTTTCTTCAGCTGACTTCACGAAAGCTGGAGAAAGGAAGAAAGATTTGGGATAACGTAGACAAAGAAAGAAGCAGAGTGATGTATTTGTTTTTAGCTTCTGCGCATGACGGCCAACATTAAATGCTTGCTGTAGGCTGCTTACAGATTAAACATAGGTGATTTATAAATTAGGTAATAGATATGATACCCGCTTCGATGTAT
The DNA here is from genome assembly GCA_902155825.1 of Timema genevievae. NCBI lineage: Eukaryota > Metazoa > Arthropoda > Insecta > Phasmatodea > Timematidae > Timema > Timema genevievae. Next base: position 236,697 of record CABFWO010000304.1, on the reverse strand, counting down.
TGTTGATATTGCAGAGTGATAAGGGGGGGCTGGATCATTAATATCTGAGTTTATAAAGATAAAAACTATAAAATGTAGATCTCCTTCCATTCTCTCGTCAACCGCTTTCTTTTCATTTTGTTCTATTTAATAAACTTGTGAAAAAAAGTTTCTTTTTAATAGGTTTAGCTAAAACACTTTAAAAAGAAAAAAAAAATATTCTGATTTTTTTTCTTAGTGTTGCGAAAATCATCTCTTGAAATTCATAAAATTAGCTCAGAATTACGTTCAGATGTTATAAAATTCTCTTTCATAAGGTTAAATTCCTGACATTTCTATACGAAGAGGGAAAGGGGGCCATACCCCCGGCAGGTGGGGTACCACTCCGCCCCCCCCCATTTATAAAAACCCACATGTACGCCCTTGCTAGGATTCTCTCCGCTTCACCTGATTACAGTAGTGTTATTACATTGGTAAAAAAAACAAAGATGCTTTTAAAACAGTTTTGCATTTGTTTAGGTTATGTTAATGTTTTCAGATATTATGTATTTATCATTAATAAACGGGTTGGTCACTTTTTGGATAAAATGGGTTTGTTAAAATACAACACCGAATATTTTCTATTTTTTTTTCTATTTAGATGTTAAATTTATCGATGTATTTTTTTTAACTATTAACTAAATGTGACCAAAACCTGTCAAATGAATGTCACGTATCACGTACCTGTACTTTAAAACTTTAAATTCTTAATAATTTAATAATTTGAGTGATTGTGCTTGGAACTAATAATTAACAACATTTTATTCGGTTTGAAGGGGGCTGAGTTTATGTTGCTGTTCAAAGTTATTGTTATTTTTAATAAATTAGCTATTTATTAATATACTAAATTATGTGAGTACTAAAAAAAATAAATGGTACGGCGCACCGCACAGACTTTCTCTCTCTTTCTATAAACTCGTAAGATTTCTGAACGGAATAATGTACATTGTATCATCACCACTCCACATAAGAACACGCATAAAATAATATACAATGATATATAATCAATAAGAAAAGAGGCGCATCTTTGTCCACCTAAGAGCATTTAAAACAGTTTAATGTCTTCCACAAGGGTCAACACTTCGTATTAAAATTTCGATTTCTGGTTAAAATTTTAACATTTTATAAGTTGTTGAAGATCTTCAAGTCATCGCATTGATATTTAATTATTCATTATTACATTTTTACCAATAAAAATGTAAATATTGACTATTGAGTCTAAAATGAAGATAGATCATTGCTGTGCAAACATTTCTCCTAAGAGCTTTAAGGAAAAATAACATACTATTTTAGATACTTATATTTAATTACTCTATGGAATTGGAGAATTATTGCGTTAAGACTTAAGTAGCATATGTGTTAAGTAGCATATGTGATTTCAAAACCTAAATCATAATATACATACAGTCCCCACTTACAAAATGGCGTTTAAAAGTATAATTTTGAAGATATTTTTGCAATTAACCAAAATTACTAAATTTGCATGTACAGATAGAGACAAACAATATACTACTTTAATTTAATTTACATATAATTCAATTATAGGTATTTTTGAGGGTATGTAGGGGGAAGGGGTGTGACCTATGTATTTTTGATTAAAAAAAATATTGGACTATTAAAAAGGGCTCACACAACATTATTCATATAAAATCTGTTGGAATTCAGGATAGTGAATATATGTTAATTAATAACTCTTGATGTTATTATGGTATTTTGGTATGTAATTGATAAATTATAGAAATGATGGTTAACTTTGATGCAACAGGTTATGCGCTGTAGTACACCAATCTGACGTTGTGGCAGGCGTTACAATGAAAGTTGGTGCTGCCACCTACCTGTGGAACTAAACACTCTAAAAGTAAAGCAGCGCTCCAGTGGGTAAAAAAAGAAATAAGTTTCGATTGCATTGCGTAGCGGATGGAGTAGTACTTTTTGTTGTTGGTGTAGTAGCAGGATCTGCTTTACTTATTGATGTAAACAGAAATTAAACGCTTTTTAATAATATTGATACATACCGAAACGTTTTAAAATAGCTTAAAAAATAAAACTATGAGAAACTTAAAATTTGTACGATATGCCTTGTAAATAATATACTATTATTTTAATAACGTTGTTATTAAATATAAATCCCCCACATATATGAGAACTATTTAGTATTGTTTAAATTTACTATTAAAACATTAATTTAATTATTATTTAGTAAAATATTATTTGCTCAAGTTTAACTTGTGAGAAAAGTAGAACTCGCGAAGACTAATCCTAATCACTTTGACGTCTACTTTATTTTAAAGTTTTTTTTTCCAAGGTCACACATATTTTTATGGGAAAAACCTTTTCTTTATTGATTGTTCAGACCTTCATAAATATTACTACTAAATGACGAGATAGCGTCGCCAGGCATATTTTACTATGGGGATCAATACGTCTATACTAAAATATTGACGATGTAGCAAGAATAGTTGCTGTTAACTGGCTGAGCGGTGGCCTGACGGTCTAGGGGTAAGGTGTCGGACTTCTGTGCTGGGGGTCCGAAGTTCATTCCTAGGTCCCGGCACAGATTTATCTGATTGCCAAACCCTTTCTTCAACTCTGACAAGATGTGTATTAATCACAACTTGTGAATGTGAGGAATGCCAGGCCTCCACCGTGGTTCGGATTCCACGTTAAATTGTAGGTCCTCCAATTCATCTCACAATCACCCTACCATTACACATTAGCGTAAGTGCTTATAACCCGAACGGGTAGTAAGACGTAGTGCTAATAATAATAATAATAATAATAATAATAATAATAATAATATTATATAATAATATATAATAAATAATAATAATATTATATAATAATATATAATAAATAATAATAATATTATATAATAATATATAATAAATAATAATAATATTATATAATAATATTATATAATAAATAATAATAATATTATATAATAATATTATATAATAAATAATAATAATATTATATAATATATATTAATAATATTATATAATATATATTAATAATATTATATAATATATATTAATAATATTATATAATATATATTAATAATAAAAAATATATAATAATATAATATATAATATATTACGATATTATTATTATTATTAACAACTGGCCGAGTGAAATGTGGATCATTGTAGTGAAGGATATCGATATTAATTAGCCAAATAAAATGTAGATAATGGAAGATAAAATCTGTTACAAATCAACCTAATATTTATCCTAACAGGTAGCAATATATATTATCTTGTTTGATCCATTATGATGTATTTTATAAGATAGGGTCATTATGTAATCAGTCCAGATAAAAATGCTGCCTTTCAGAATTCATATCACCTTTGAGATTAATTATATTTTGTAGCGGAGCTCAATAAAATAAATTAATACATTGCTATATTATATATAATATATTCGGAACATAGTATATATATAAAAAAAGACGCTATTAATAAATCCAGTCAGACTCGCTTCGGTGGCCGCGTAGTCTAACGCGCAACTCTCGCGGTAAACTAGACTGCTGATGACGGGAAAATCGAGGTTTTAATTTCGGTCGGGTGTACTGAGGGTGGTTTTTCCAAAATGGCTTTTCACTCTCCTTCCACGCAAATATGGCTACAATTCCTATAAATATAACCATCCTTATCCCTAAAACCATTAATGTAATTAATACATCAGCATTTAGCCCGAACAATTAGTAAGACGTAGTGCTGAAAACAAACACCGGTAGTAGGTAGGAGCCGGTGATAAAAACTAAGTTAATAATGCTATTTAAATCTGGTTGAAAATTTTTTTTCAGCAAGTGTATGGACACTAATGAAATTATAGATACTCAACTATTTATCAATTGAAAATAATGTTTTATATAGGTTCTACTTTATTCATTATTGATACAATTTTTCTAGAACGTTAGTTAGATCGCGTATATTATGTTCAGTTTAATCTAAAACACACTACAATATTGTATTAACTTCTATTTGTAAAAAAATAAATAATTAAAAATGCGTTTAGTGGTCAAGATAGATAACGTACTACTATAACTATCCCTTTGTTGATTTCTATCAAAAATTTAATTACTTTTGTATGAAGTCTACACGTACGCACACAATGGCGTATCGCATCGTCTCTAATCGCTTTGAACCGTCTCAGAAAATACTTGATATTTAAATTCGCCTCTATTTCCATTCAAAATAATATAAAAATAAGCCAAAATAATAAATTTGTCCTATTTTAATTCAAATTAATATAAATATAAGCCAATGTAATAAATTTGTCTCTATTTTAATTCAAAATAATATAAAAATAAGCCAATATAATAAATTTGTCTCGATTTGCATTCAAAATCATATAAAAATAAGCCAATAAAATAAATTTGTCTTTATTTACATTCAAAATCATATAAAAATAAGCCAATATGATAAATTTGTCTCTATTTTCATTCAAAATCATATAAAAATAAGCCAATGTAATAAACGTGTCTCTATTTTCATTCAAAATAATATAAAAATAAGCCAATATAATAAATTTGTCTCTATTTTCATTCAAAATCATGTAAAAATAAGCCAATATGATAAATTTGTCTCTATTTTCATTCAAAATAATTTAAAAATAAGCTGAATTGCCGCGATACGGATAAGTGTGAGCTAAATTTAAGTCTCCATAAAGTACGACGTCAAGATAGAAACTATTTCTTCCACGAATATGTTATTCTTATAAAACCTAGGCAGTTATAAACTTAATGAGAGTGCTATAGTTTTCTAGTTATTACATAAATAAATGGTATGGATACTTTATCCCACTTTTATCTTAAAATATACACTTAATACAAACTCGTAGGATTTGTGAAACGAGATAATAGGTTGTACATTGTTGTAAAAACACTACACCAAAGATCATAAATGAAATAATATACACTGTTACTTACTCTATGTCATTAGGAACTAGGAACACTGTTACAGAAAAATTGAAAAAAGAGAAACATCTTTGTCCACCAAAGATCATAAAAATCAAATTCCTTCTCAGACCCGAATAAAATATATATGCTTATAGCTCAGAAACTATTGGATTTATAAAAATATATTTAAAATAAAAAAATTGTGTCTTTAATAGTTCCACAATTTTATAATGATAGGATATTTTATATCTCAAATAGTTGCGGAGAAACGATCAATATTGGAAAATTTCTCCTATGTAAAGCATCCTTAAACTCATGTTAGTGAGAAAATGAGAATTTCCATCTTGTTTATTGTAATAAACAGTGTCTAGATATATTTATTTAACTAGCACTGCTTCTTACTACCCGTTCGGGTTATATGCTGTCTAGATATAAAATTTAATCAAAATCGTTAGAGCGAATTTTGAGAAAATTTACTTTTTTATTTTTTTGCCCCTCAGTAAACTACTCTTAAATTAAGGTTTAGGCATCTAATTCTAAAAACCCCTCGGGGGAACCTTATGAAACCTCCAGATACCAAGTTATAGCCCAATCTGTAAAATAGTTTAGGCTCTAGCCCGAGGTACAGACAAAGAGACGGCATCGCGAAAACCACTTTTTAGGTTTCATGGGGTCATGAAACGTCGATATTTATAAAAAACATCAGTTCGATTTTTTTAGATCACAATACTTTCTCTCCGAGATGAAGAGAGAAAGTAAACATGAAATGCTTTGTGTGACTACTTAGATAACCCTTGTATATGTTTGTTAAATCATTTGTGTCCAAGGCCGTAGCCAGCCAATAATTTCAGGGGGGGTTTGGTGGGCATATCCCCTAATTGCTGGAAGCTAGAAAAAAAAATTCTTAATGATAAACAGTTCTAGAAGCTATCTGAAGTGTTTTTTTTTATGGTAACATAACCCCCTAACTGCCGAAGGCTGGAGAAAATTATAAAAATTATAAATATTAAACACCTCTAGGAATTCTCAGAAGTGTTTTTTTTATGGTAACACAGCATCCTAATTTTTACTTGTACCTTAATTTTGATATTGTTTGAACCATAAATAAAGCCATATATATTTGTTAGTTAAATTTTGGGGGGTTCTAACCCCCAAAATCCCCCAGGTATGGCCTTGTTTGTGTCTAAGGAATATCATTCTTTAAATTTTCCAAGCACCGCGTCTTACTAGCTATTCTGGTTCGACGCTTATGTGCTAATTACACTAATGATTTCATGGATTAGGAAGGCTATATTTAGAGGAAGTTTGTCCACATTGGCGTGAGGGGAGAGTAGAAAACCATTTTGGAAAACCCACCCTTTGTACACCAGACCAAGATTCGAACCTCAATCTCCCCATCATCTGCAGTCTAGTCTATTGCGAGAGGATAGGTGACCTGGCGGTCTAGGGGTAAGGTGTCAGACTTTTGTGCTGGGAGTCCGGGGTTCAATCCTTGGTCCTGGCACTAGATTTATCTGATTGCCAAACCCTTCCTTCACCTCTGACAAGACGTGTATTAATCACAACTTTTGAATGTGAGGAATGCCAGGCCTACCACCGTGGTTCGGATTCCACGTTAAACTGTATGTCCTCCATTTCATCTCACAATCACCCTACCATTAAACATTAGCGTAAATGCGTACAACCCGAACGGGTAGTAAGACGCGGTGCTAATAATAATATTATTATTAATAATAATATTAATAATAATATTAATAATAATAATCATAATAATCATAATAATAATCATAATCATATTAATATTGTGAGAGTAGCGCCTTAAACCATGAGACCACTGAAGCGGGTAATTAAATAGGTTAACAGCAATGATAATGACCAGGTTAACTTAAGGAGCAGTTTGAGAAACGTAGTTTAGTGGAAATTTATTCCCATTGTCGTGGAGCGGGAACGGAAACGGAAACATCCACTCCTCCCCCTCCCCCTACTCACTGCATCAGGAAGAGATACGAACCTCAACTTCCCAACACAGGTAAGCCACTCCATCGCGAGACTTATGCCTTATAACGTGTGACCACCGGTCCTGGTAGTAAATAGCTAAAAGTGTTTTTTTAATCACCCTTAAATCCAAGAAATACTTTTTTTTTTAGATAAAAGGTTTGTTGTCATAATTTTTTTTCTATTTAACTTCATCGTTAAATCAACGCGCCGTTTTGTCTGACCTAATTCGATTGTAAGTACCAATCAAACCTACCTAATTAGTTAGTAACAGCTGATATCTTCCCATTACCCGAGTCAATTAGAAGCCAAGGGGGTTGGGTGGGGGGGAGATCAGTAATGACACCGCTCCTATATTAAAACACGTCGGGAGATGACGTCACGCAGGTCACGTGACGAGGGGGGGGACATCTATCGACTCGAGCAATCGATACCGTGTGAAGTTTGTCACGCTACTAAAATTTAGAATATGTAATGCTCACTTTGGTGCCCGAGTGGGTTATGGAGAGATGATGGGGGTGGGTGGGGGGGGGCGGGGGTTCATTTCGACAGTATAGTACCAGACAATAACAATAAAAATATGAAATTACTGACCCAATAGGCGTAACATGAATTAAGACTCACCCAGTTCAGTGGCCGCGTGGTCTAAGGTGCTACTCTTGCAGTAGACTAGACTGCCGATAACGGGAAGATCAAGGTTCGAATCTCGGTCGGGTGTACTGAGGGTGGTTTTCCCTAAATGTGACCGGTCAAAAGGAAAAAAAAGACCTTATCTTCACCTAGGTCAATATCATGTTATTGGTATCCCTTGACACTACAAAAAAATTCTGAATAAACAAATGCTAAAATACTCCAAAAATTGTAAAAGTTATTGTCATTTGAAAACGAAAGTTTAAAAAAAGTGTTTTTGGAGAAACTAATGCTTAAAGTCTTGCGTTTTACAAAAGAAAGCACCAAAACTGTACTTGCCAACCAGGTAGGTGTATTATGGTACATACAAATTGAAACTTTATGGTGAGTTTAAATCTTTATTTAGATTATTTTTCTGACTTAATATTCCTTTTCAGCAAAAAATTTTATAAGATAAAAAAATGCTCCAGAGACAGACCTTTATATCAAGATCATAATTATTATATTTGTGTTTATCATACATCATTGTTTATAAAAAATGTCATTGTTGAGAAAACCAGATAATTTAGGCTATTAATAATATTTGTTTTCTTACACAAGTTTTTAGTTTTTCCTCCATTATAGGAATTTATGCTAGGTTTTCAACAATAAACAGACCAGTGAGGTTAAACTGTACAATTCAAACAATTACAAATTTCTAAAATGTCAGCTGATATCAAACATTCTTTTTAGAAAAAAACACATCTACCAAAACGCAACTGCATAAATGATCGATTTGCAAACAAAAAATAAAAGGGACCTTAACTTCACCTATTTGATTTACATTTTTGAAGATTATGTACCTTTTGTTGCCACTGTAACGGTCTAGGAAAGTAGCTTTTTTCCTAATTATAATTTGGACTAATTTGAAACAAAGTTCAGATGTTCAGAAAGAGTACATGGATGATTTTAACCGAAAATTCTAAACTGTGATTTTTTTGGCCCAATTCACAAAAATAACCACTCCTGAAAATTTTGCTCTGTGAAGATAAGGTGCCGTTTCTTGTGAATGGTCACACTCACATATATATGAATATAATATATATATGTATGACATATACCACTCAGATCTAATACAATCTTCATATTACTTGTATTATCAAAACAAAAAATTATAGCTATATATGTATCTGAAACTTCTATCCAACAAAATTGCCAAAGATATTTCAGCTTAAAATATATTTTCCACCCAGGTTTTAATATATATACATATATAGCTATAATTTTTTGTTTTGATAATAAAAGTAATATGAAGCTTGTGTTAAATCTGAGTGGTACCAAGAGTCGATATGGAGGTTCATTGGAAAACAAACAAAAAATCTCTAGAAATATCAATTTTTCGTGTAAATCTATCACAAGTAAAAGGAAGGGCTCGGAATTACCTACTTAAAAAGAGTTTACATGACACGATCGGGTATAAAATAAAAAGTTTAAATGGTTTAGCTGGCACTTCAATACTACGAAATTGCCAGAGACACATAAAAAACCCATCAACATAACTCTAAAAATATGGACTTTTCATACAAAACTCCCCTTGGTAAAAGGAAGAGCTCGGAAATACCTAATTAAAGAGAGTTCACATGACAAAAATATAAAGTATGTAGTCAACATTTATGGTAAAATGAAGGGCTTGGATTTACTTACATAAAAAGTTCACATGACCCGACCAAATAAAAAATATAAACTTTAAATGGTGTCTCTTGCACTTCAATACTACAGATTTTCCAGATACACCTCACAAACAATCAAAATAACTCAACAAAATCAATTTTTCACGTAAAACTCCTTCAGATAAAAGGAGGGTTCTGGAATAACCTATTTAAAGAGAGACTACATGGTACAATCGGATAAAGAACTTACCTGTCACTGGCTCTTCTATAGTCAACATGCCTTCCCACACCCTAACTTTCTCTCTCTCTCTCTCTCTATGTTAATGTGGGTACACTTCCTCTAAATTCATCCTCCCTTATACCTAACTTATTAGCGTAATTAGTACACAGGCGTACGGCCTGAATGGGTAGAAGGTAGGAGAGAAAGGGACGCAATTAAATTGCATTAATCTTGTAGGTTTTTTTAATAGCAAAAACAAAATGTCCAAAAAGAATAAAATACTTCTATATTAGATACGTTGAATTTAATTTTCTACACATATCCAAAATTTCTTTAATATTATCATAAACACAATGGAAGGAATATTATGAAAAAAAACACCTTTTAAAATCTAGAGAAAAGTTATCATCAAATTTCACAATGTCCTGAACAAATATTCTAGGAATTGTCCAGATTACTATGTGCATAAAATTAAACTAAATGAATCAACTGTATAAATATTTGATTATTATTTTAAAAGAATACTATAAAAACTACATTCCTTAAGCTTGCGTGAGATGATATCATTTATTTAGGAAATATAATATAGCCTACGTTGAGATAAGATACGTTATTAATACTACATTCTAATTGTATTTTGTTTACTAGTCTTTTTCCTGAAAATAACTAATGTGAACAACTTATATTTACTATGTGTGTATCCTGCATAGTTTTTGAAATAATGACTGGACCTCAACCAAATTTGGAAAAAAAACACCGTCACCTTGAATTTTAAATCCACGTTTAAAGAAAAATGTATTTTAGAGTTTTTAATACATTAACAATCAGGAGTGTCCGCATTAAAAAAAAATTAGTAATCTTGTTTTTCGTTGGAAATATCAATGCAAAGTATAAATTTTTTTTTTTAATTTACGAACTTATTTTTTAAATCTTAAAATTACAAAAATATAATGTTAAATTTGTAATAAAATCGACATAAATTTGTCCAAGGTAGGTAGACCAAACCTTTGAAAACTTACTATATTCAATAAAATTGGAATTAAATTCACTTAAATGCTAAATTAATTGTGAAAAAAAAAATTATACAATTGGTCCAAGGTAGACCTAGATTTTGAAGTGTTCATATACAATCAACTTTTGACTAAAATCAATACACGCTTTAGTTACATTAGTACATAATTACACCTCTACACTTTATCTACGGCCAAATAATTCAGATAAACGTTTTACAATTGTTTTAAAAATATTTACTAACACTGAATGGTCAAAAATAGTAGAAAATATCAAACTCATTAAAGAAACATTATACTAAAAATATACTTTGCAGGGGTGACCTGGTGGTCTAGGGGTAAGGTGTCAGACTTCTGTGCTGGGGGTCCGGGGCTCAATCCTCGGTCCCGGCACAGATTTATATGATTACCAAACCCTTCCTTCACCTCTGACGAGACGTGTATTAATCACAACTTGTGAATGTGAGGAATGCCAGGCCTCCACCGTGGTTCGGATTCCACGTTAAACTGTAGGTCCTCCATTTCATCTCACAATCACTCTACCATTACACATTAGAGTAAGTGCGTATAACCTGAACGGGTAGTAAGACGCGGTGCTAATAATAATAATAATAATAATAATAATAATAATATACTTTGCATAGATAAGTTTTATATGACTAAATACTAATATAGTTAAAATTTAGTTTAAATCAGGCTGACATTTAAAAAAACCAATTTATTTAGAACAAATGTGGTAAAATGAACACGCATACTATCTAATATTTTATTAGATTTTCCCGACATAAACTAACCCAAGCAAGCTATTCTATTTTGATGATAACTGTAACTGCTCTATTGTAAAGTATTCATTACATTATAGTGATATTTAAACAAAATTTACGTACTAAAGTACTTATTTTAAGTAATGCAGCCTATTAAATAAACAGCTAGCGTCCATATGTTTTCCACAAAGCCTTTCGCTCTTGTATTTCCCCTAAATAAAACCTCTTGGATGTCTAATGTGAGGAGCAACCTGTAGCATGCGAAGGCAATTCAATCAATACACATAAATTAATTGAAGATTTGAAGTAGTCGACCATCATTTTTTTTTCCCGCTAATATGTCTCAACACAAAGTCATATTTTGCTTTAAAGAGGAAGTTTTAATGGGGGTAGGTAAAAGGAAATACGCCGGACCCACTTCGGTGGCTGCGTGGTCCAGCGCGCTACGCTCGTGTTGGACTAGACTGCCGATGACGGGGGAGATTGAAGTTTGAAATTTTACTTAGGTGTCCTGAGGTTTTTTTTTTCAAAATGGCTTTCCACTCTACCTAAGGTTCCTAAGGTAGAGTAAAAACCCATTTTGAAAAAAAAAAAAACAAAAAAAAACCCCTCAATACACCCGACCGAGATTCAAACCTCAATCTCCCTGTCTTCGGCAGTCAAGTCTAACACGAGAGTAGCGCGCTAGACTATGCGGCCACCGAAGTGGCTCCTTGTATAGTTCTACTTATTTTTCCAAGAAAAAATATTTAAGAATAGTTCATTGATAGCCAATTTATTTTATTAATACCTAAAATAGACTAATATAAAAATGGATTTAAGGTTGAGTCGTAATATTTATTTAAAAAAAAGGCTATTGGCAGATCTTGAACCTTGAAGACAGAGTGTGGCGACTTGGCGTTCTCGATGATGAAACAAATTTTAATTTGCTGGGACTAGATATATTAAAATAGTGAATCTAGCAACAGGCAGGACTCTTAACTCCATAAATAACTCACGACAGCTGCTGCCAGCACATTTCAATTGCAGGCAACAGAAGAGTGGCGTTGACGTAACTCAGTCCAAGGCCCAGGGTTCACTCCCAGCCGCTCGTACCCACGACACAATCGGGTCAATTCCACAGCCAGGTGAATCCTAGCTCGATTCCAAAATAGTCTTGTGTAATTTAATACTATTCTAGGACAGTGTTGTTTCACAAACTTCTTTCTTCAGTTGCGTTCCGCTTTCGGGGCCATGGACTCGCCAACGTACCCATTCCAACTCTTCGTAAAAAAAAAAAAAGTGAACAAATAACTGTTATCTTGGGTGACCTGGTGGTTTAGGGGTAAAACGTTAGACCTTTGTGCTGGGGGTCCGGGGTTCAATCCTCGGTCGCGGCACAGATTCATCTGATTAACAAACCCTTCCTTCACCTCTGACAAGACGTGTATTAATCACAACTTGTGAATGTGTGGAATGCCAGGCCTACCACCGTGGTTCGGATCCCACGTTAAACTGTAGGTCCTCCATTTTATCTCGCAATCACCCTACCATTACACATTAGCGTAAGTGCTTATAACCCAAACGGGTAGTAAGACGCGGTGCTAATAATAATAATAATAACTGTTATCCTGTAAAGTACTTACAAATGGTCGTTAACATTTTTTATTAAAATTTTTATTATATATATGGTGCGTCTGTGCCACATCACTCGTAACCCAGTAGTAGAAATATTATCCAATACTAATGTACCGTTGCCCAGAGGATGCCCAAATGTACTAATAGTACCACTTTCTGTGGAGGCTGTTTCCATGTTTTGATGAGATGAGGTGATGGTGATAGTGAGTATGAGGGTGTGGAACCAGGGGAAACACTTAAACCTAACTTAAGACTAATTAAACACGCCCTGATGACCGTTGGGGCTGTTCCCCTTTCGGGAAAAATACCTACCCAAGATACCAGCCGGGAATTGAACTCGGGATTCCTAGGTTCGTAGTCAGCTTTATGTTTACCTATATGCACTCAATGGACTTTAAAAATTGTGTCATGTGACAACAATAAAAACTTTAACTTCAAACCCACTTCGGTTGCCGCATTGTCTAACGCGCTACTCGCGTGATAAATTAGACTGCTGATGACCCGGATATCGAGGTTAGAATCTCGGTCGGGTGTACTGAGGGTGGTTTTTTCCAAAATGATTTTTCACTCTCCCTCCACGAAAATGCGAGTAACCTTCCTAATCTCTAAAACCATTAGCTTAATAATTATTATGTAAGCGTTTAGCCTGAACGGGTAGTAAGACGTGGTGTTAAAAAACAAACAGATTAGAGGTATAAAATTGAAGATATATCTGGGGTTTCACGAACAATAAAAGCTGGAATCCCTTTGTTTTAAAAATATATATTATATATATATATAGATTAAATTAGTTTGCAAGTCGTGTGACAATAATATTCGGTGTTGAGGAAGTGATAATTAAATCTCTTACTCCAATTAAATAACAAGTGAATACATTAACATCGTATTACCGTTTACAATTAAAGCGACCGTTTACAATTAAGGTTTCCTTTGCTTATGGTGATTTTTTTTAGCATCATGTCTTACTACCCGTTCGGGATATATGCTTATATACTAACTACACTAATATTTTTTAGGTTTTAGGTTTTTAGGTTTTGAGGAATGTTATATTTATAGGAAGTGTATCCATATTTGCGTGGAAGGAAGAGTGGAAAACCATTAAAAAAAAGTTCTCAGTACACCCGACCAAGATTCAAACCCGGATCTCCCCTTCATCGGTAGTGTAGTCTACTGCGAGAGTAACGTGGCCACCGAAGTGGGTGGGAATTTATTAAAGTTGATCCTTCGACCGGGTATTTTTTTTTATTCGTTCGGTCTAGTTATTTCTTTTGGTGACTTGAGCCTTATGAGCTGACGGAACAAGTGGAGGAAGATGAATGTTAGATAAATGTGCTCTAGTTATTCTGAAATAGGTAACTGTTTGGACGAAAAACCTTCCCTCTGTTGAATCATCTGTGATCGAACTTCGGTCTCCAAGGTCGAAGCCAGTGTCACTGTTTGCAGTCTTATCTTCCACGTAGATCACCGTAACTTTATGAACTAATCCGATACTAACATAACTTCCCAATCTGTGATCAAAGTATATTTAAATTATATCGCCTTAAAGGTAAATATATTGTACATATCTACAAATATATCTGATAAGTTTTAATAATGTTTAGTTTCAAAGTAAAAATAAAGCATCATTTAAACAATATTATAAAACAAATATTTTTAAATAAATTCTATTATTGACTATTTTAAGATCCATCCGTCTCTTTCAAAGTGAATTATATAATAATGTAATCGTTTATAAGATAATATTAATTTTTTTATTAATGAAAACTGTAGGTAATAAATGGTGTATTGAGTTAAAAATGATGTTACAAATTTTAGTGAATGGTGGTTTGTTTAGATAATAACTAATACATAGGCTAATATATTATATTTATAGATAAATTACTATGAACACGTATAAGAATACGTTTTTACACGTGTTCATGATTTTTTTTTTTAGCGTGTGTCAACTTCTGCAACCTCCTATCATAAGATTAATAAATAATCTTAGTTTTAAAACACGCGACAAGTTAATTTCTTTGAACACTAATATATTAATTTATTCTAAGATCTTGTTTACTTAAAACACTGTAAAAAAGTTACACATATTAAAAAAAACACACGCCAAAACAACTGTGGATTCTCTTTTTTATCAGCTTTTTTATTTACTCACGTCATCTTCCTCATCTTCAGAATCTCTGTCACCCATTCTTCAATCATACACACACGCACACGGTAATACACGACGCAGAACAATACCGACGCGCCGCGTCGCGTCTCCACTAATATTAGACGCCCGCCATCCAACTCCCTGCTTGGGTCTGGTCTTACGCGTGACGTCACAGTCGTGATAGGGGTACCAACCTGATTCCGACAACCTTCCCTGGTACTCAACATTGGCGACAATCATAGGTCGAGTATCCCAAAGGAAGGGAGGGGGGGATGATTCCCATATTAAGGGGGTGCTTAATTTGGTAAGTGTTTTAAGGTGACGTTTCTGCTCGATCACACTACTTTAAATATTTCTTGAAATAATTTGTTGCTAATAATAAAATATTAAATATTTATTATTTATAAACTTTTTAATATAATATATAAGTACAAGAATAATTTATTTAATATTGTCATATTTAAAAAAAACTTGAAAAGTTTATTTCAACGTCATCTAACATCAATATTACCACCTTATTAAAACCTATTTTAAATAAATATTTAGTAAAGGTATTTCACCTGTTTAGATGGCCGCTTAGTCTAAGACGTCACTCTTGTTAGACTAAACTGCCGATGATAGGGATATTGAGGTTCGAATCCCGATCGGGTGTACTGTGGGTCTTTAAAAAAAAATTCCACTCTCCCTTCATGCAAATGCTTATAACCTGAACGGTTAATAAGAAGCGGTTCTAAAAACTAAAATGAAATAAAATAAAATAAAATAAAATAAAATAAAGGTGTTTCGAAAATAACGCTTACTTATGGATACACTAAAGTGATTTTCAATGTTGTAACTATTTTATGGAAACCAAACTATAAAAGTACAGGTAGAGGTTAGTAATATTTATTTTTAAACTATTTAATTAAATAAATAAGTCAACTACTTTTAGTTTAAAATCTCAACCAGAATTAAAACAAAATACTAATCTACTATATACTGTATTAAAACATAAACCAATATTTAGTTTGGTTTTAGGAATGCTAAGCCTTTTAAATAATATTGAATATAACCTAAATTTATATAAATAGAGTTAAACGCCTCACAAAGATTTAATACTACACGCAGTACACATCAATTCAACTCGACACACCCAGTAGGCTTTTTTTTTCATCACTGCGTGTTACTACCTGTTCATATTATACACATTTATCTTAATTACTCTAATGAGGTAGGGATGAGAAAATAATAATTTTAGAGGTAATCTAACAGCATTTGCGTGGAAGGAGAGTGAAAAAAAAACATATTAGGGAAAAACACGCTCAGTAGACCCGATAGGGATTCTAACCCCGATATTCCTGTTATCATCAGGCCAGCCAGACTAACATGAGAGTGACGCCTTAGACCATTCGGCCACTGGAGCGGATCCCACACGTCTTAAATTATTGTTAGAATTATTATTCTAATGGAATGTGAATAATTTTAAAATAAAAACAACAAATATGAGTTTGTTATTTGTTTTCGCCTACTTTAATAGTTTATCCTACTTTAAATGAAAATATAAATTATCGTTCATATAAGATATTAATTTTAAAACAACACAACGTCGAGTTATTACAATAATGTGATTTTAATTGAATTATTTAGACACATCTTGACAAACGTCCTTCAGTTATGTATTCACAGCCAATTAAGAATCAACAAGTGGAGACAATTTAACAAACAAACAAACTTTAATATGAATCAAGATAAGTTTTACTACTAAAATAAATACAATAGCTTCGTAATTTTGCTAAAACTTAAAATTAAAAAATCATTAACAATTTATAAATATAAAAAACCTGCCTTGATATATTTAAATAATATCTAAAGTAAATAAAAATTGTATTTTTGAATATACGATATGCGTATTAAATAAAATGTATTTAATATATTTTATAATATAGGCCTACTTATTTAAAAAATTTAGACCTTATAAATAAGTATAATCAACATATAGTATTATTATTAAAAAAAACTAAAACTAGTGTAGTTTCATTGACTATGATGAATCATAATCACTGGTAGTTTTTAATTTATATTTTTTCATAATTTTCTCCCAAACCCATGGTAACAAAGTTTAGGACGTCAGGCCCGTAACCTATTGGTTTTGATGTGTGTTCTTTCTAATCTCACGAAAATGCTGACAACATTTAATTTAGTTTACTATATTGATTCTTACAACTTATAATAATACGCTAGTAAACATTTGAGTTGAACGTATTAAGTAAAATAATGGTTTATTTTGCAACTTTTCTAAGTTAAATCAAAGGTTTCCACTACTGCATTAAAAAAAACATAGACCCACATATTTGTTTTGTGTTCTTCCCATATAAGGACCGGCTACACGCAGCCGCACCGCATCGTACCGCATTTTTCCGGTGGAATGCTATCCATGTTTTTAAATGCAAGTGGCTACAAGGTCCGCACCGCACCGCACCGCACCGCACTGGTGCGGATGAATCGTCGAGAGATCATTGTTCCGCACTTTTGCGGTGCGGTGCGGACCTTGTAGCCTCCTACCATCGGACATAAAATGTTCGGGAGCTTCCGAACTTTGTTTTCATGTTAACCCCTTAGCACTGTAGTGATGGGAGAAAGAGTGATTTTACGATATCGTTGATCACAGTGACCTTGATTTTAAAAGAGCAGTGATTTATACCAGTGATTATTCACAGTGATTGTCAGTCACTGTGTCAGCACTTGTAAAACTAGGCATTTCTTTCACAGCCGTGTCACGTGTGACGCTGTAGTCATTGTTTCCAACATTACGTACAAGATAAACAATATTATATACAACAACTTATTGAATAACAAACATTCTTCTACTTAATTATTAGCTAACTTAAAACTTTATTCTTCGTAATTAATAGCTAACTTAATTTTATGAAAATAGATGAAAACCTATGCAAGTAAAAATAAAAATAAAAACTTATTTTGTAATATAACTCAGTCTATAAAGAATATAAAAATGGTTTTCTTTTTTAGTAATAATAATCTTATGCTTGGTTTAAATAAAGTGAATTAGTTAAAAATCCTACGCGATGTTATTGTAAATAAATTCACTTTAGGTGCGGTGCGGTGCGGTGCTGACCGTGTATCCATAGCTTAATATGTCCTTTATTTTGAGGCACCTCTAATCTCCTCAATTTTATTTATACTTTGAAATTTATGACATGTTCTCAAAGAAAAAATGGTATAAAATATTATTACTACTGTAGAGCTTGACGTGAACTGTAGAACCACAAGAAATTAAAATATGTTATCACAAAACCTTTACAACTTTATATTAATTTATTTGTACATTGATGTGAAACAGTTTTATTATAATGTTAAATATAATTATGATATTTATTAATAATAACATTGATTCTAGTAAAATGTCCTTTGAGATAAGAAGCCAATGTCGATTTGAATTTGACTAAGTAATTGAAACGCCTTACCTAGCTAATCTATAATTTTTTCTTTGTTTTTTTTAACACCACGTTCTACTACCCGTTAGGGTTATACGCTCATGAACTAATTACGCTAAGGGTTTTAGGGATTAGGATGGTTATATTAATAGGAAGTGTGCCCGCATTTATGTGGAGGGAGAATGGAAAACTATTTAGGGGAAACCCTCCTTAGTACACCCAACCGAGATTCGATCCTTGATCTTCCCATCTTCGACAGTCTATTCTACTGCAAGAGTAGCGCGTTAGACCACGCACCCACCGAAGTGGGTTGATCTTTGGTTAAATTTTCTTAAAAAGGGTCTTATATTACAACTAGATCTCCTTTAACATATTCATACGTCAGGTCATGTGATCTGAAACTAACACTTTTGATAGATGTTATCAATACCAATAAATAACTCTACTAATATAATAAAATGTTATCAATTTTGGCCATANTTTATGAAGCTCTTTTAAAACATAAATATAATATGTTCTTTGGTGGACAGAGATGTTACATTTTTCTCGATGTTTCTATTACAATGTAGGCCCTATACAAGGCCGTAGCCAGCCAATAATTTCAGGGGGGGGGGTTGGTGGGCACACCCCCAATTTACGGAGACTAGAAAAAAAAATCATAAACAGTTCTAGAAGTTATCTAAAGTGCTTTTTATGGTAACACAGCCCCCTAATTTGTACTTGTACCTTAATTTTAATATTGTTTGAACCACAAATAAGGCCATATATATACTTTGTTCATAAAATTTCGAGGGGGTTTGAACCCCCAAACCCCCCCTTGACTACGGCCTTGTCAGCTACTGCCGATGACGGGAAGGTCGAGGATTAAATCCCGACCAAAAGGCTCAAGGAATTGGTTTACCCATACTAGTTAAAAGCTAATCAAGTTTATTTAGCACGTTATCCTACTCATCTTTACCCCTTGTATAAGTGATTATTAAAGTGTGGGTTATAAACTCTCATTACTCCCTCCCCGGGCACGTGAAATTTTGTTCTAGAGGAGGATAGGGTGGGGTTGGGGGTAGAGGGGTCCTAATCCCAGGTTGAAAAAAACAGTACCATATTTAGGTTTATTCACAATTTAATTTTTTTATAGAAAGAACCTTCAAGAAAATTTAAACATAATTCTTTTTTGCGATCAACATAGAAAAATCCACTTCGGTGAACGTATGGTCTAGAACGCTATCCTTGCAATGAATTAGACTGCCGATGGTGGGGAGATTGGAGTTAGAATCTCGGTCGGGTGTACTGAGGGTGTTTCCCCCCCCCTCCCCCCAAATGGCTCACCACTCCTTCCTCCACGCAAATACGGATACATTTAATCTAAATTCAACCTCCTTCATCCCTAGAACATTAACGTAATTAGTATATAGGCGTACAACCCAAAGGGATAGTAGGACGCGATGATAAAAATAATCTATAGTAATAAAAGGAAGTGTTTGTCTGTGTGCGATGCCCAGCCAAATCTACAGAACGCAGAGATCTGAAATTCTTAACATAGGTGGACGGAAGGAGGTCCGAATGCAACTCGAAGCCGGATTTTTAAATTTCTAATTATCTTTTTAACTAGACTATTTTGAACAAATTTAATATTTTTTAAAATATTGCTTAGAATTACGTTTCAGAGATAACTTTTCCATTTGAAATCGGGCACCATGGGAGGGAGGGGGGCCTTGTATAGTTCTTACACCACCGTGCGGGATTGCTAGTAAATAATAGAGAGGAATAAAGGTTTCAGACTTCTGTGCTGAGGGTCCAGTTTCAATCCTCGGTCCCGGCACAGATTTATCTGATTGCCAAAACCCTTCCTTCACTTATGACAAGACGTGTATTAATCACAACTTGTGAATGTGAGGAATGCCAGGCCTCCACTGTGGTTCGGATCCCACGCTAAACTGTAGGTCCTCCATTTCATCTCACAATCACCCTACCATTACACATTAGCGCAAGTGCGTATAACCCGAACGGGTAGTAAGACGCGGTGCTAATAATAATAATAATAATAATAATAATAATAATAATAATAAAGTGGAAAACCACTGAGAAACATTCCACTTACACAGGGAAAAAATATATTTTGAACATCAATGAATAACAAGTGCGAAATAAATCTCTAGCATTGCTCAGGTAGTACGCTTATGTACTAATTACGCCAGTTAGTTAGGGATGAGAATGGTTGAAGGTTTAATCTAAAAAAATTGTACCCGCATTTGTGTGGAATGAGAGTGAAAACCCATTTTGTAAAAAACTACCCTCATTAGATATGACCAGGATTCGAACCAAGATCTCCTTGTCATCGGCAGTCCAGTCAAACACGAGAGTGACGCCTTAAACCATGCGGCCACCGAAAGAGGTACTGGCTTGCTCCAGATCGAGTTTCGAATCCCCGCCGGTTGCGAATAAGATTGACTTTCTTATAAGTTGACTGAACTGTTCAGAGAGCGCGTTCGCTGCGTAGAAAATATTTCCATGGTTCGACTAATAGATAGCACCACGAGCTGCAAACGCCTAGCGCTACGAGCGCATGCGCGTTTGGGTCCTAAATAAGTTGTTGCAGAGGGGCCAAGGGGGCGCAGAACAATTATTTGTAATGACTAGCTATTACATGACTCCGCAAATTTCCAACAGATTACGTCTTTATAGACGAATTAAAAAGCTATAACAGTTTAAAGACCCGACGCGAATTTAAAGACTATCAGGAGTCGACAGTAATATTATTTTAGAGAACAGGATCCCTTTCTAATGTCAACATTTCCCATCCTAAAAGATATTACTGTACACAATACTTGTTTGAATAAAATATAAAAATAGTACAGAAGGCTTATAGTCCAATTTTTAAAGGAAGAGATTTAACTAAAATCTAGGAAAAATAATACTAGATCTAAACTCACGTATACGTATTCATAATGTCTCGCCATGTGAATTACAGCTATCACTTTTGATAGATATTAATACCTATATAATAACACTAAAAAAAGAGTAGAATTTTGGTCGTCAAAAAATAGGGCGTTGTCTACGTGTGAAATAACAAAAAGTCAAGATGGGATTTCTCACATTAAGGGTGCTACATTGGAGGACGTTGCAGACGTTAAGAAATTTCGCATTATTTAACAAGCTATTTGATATTTTTAAATATAGATTTTAACATCAACAACAGGTTTTTGACCAATTAAACGACTATTTTTTTTTCAATTTAACAAAGATTTACGCGAAAATTGGTACATCTGAGTTTAAATCAAAAGATTAGAAACTTAGATCTATCCTTCCTCTATCAGATAAAGCCGGATTTTAATAGGGTCACAACAGAAAGTTTAAGATAATTTTGGATTGTTTTATAGGGATTTATTTAGACTATAATATTAAAAAAATTTTTTTTTTAGATAGACAAAACTTTTGCCTACATTTTGGTGAAAACCATATTTAAAAATAGCAAACCACTTCTTAATGATCTAGGACAGTGACTCTCAAACTTTTTTTTTTAGATTGTACCCCTTGATCATGACTAAAATCTAATGTACACCAACCCCAAACAATAAAATTTCTCTTAGTCACCTCGAAAATTTCCCACCACATTTGATCCTTTTGTCATTTTGCCAATTTTCTTTTGAGAGCTGCTCGGGTTCCCCCGGTAAGTAATGCGCGTACCCCAGTGGATACGCGTACTCCAGTTTGAGAACTACCGATCTATGATATCTTAACGTCTGCAACGCTTTTCAATGCTCTTCCATGGAGCAACCCGTATTTAAGTTTTATTTGACGAGTTTAAAAATTATATAATTGAAACAAAAAATCTAATTTCTTAAACAATTTTAAAGATCTCCATATATTGTCACAACATAGTTTTTTTCGTTCTGGAATTAGTTTTTTTCGTTCTGGAATTAGTTTTTTTTGCAAACGTGTTTTTAGGCTGTTTGGTAAGTTTATGAAAATGACCAGAAGAAATCTTCCTATATATTAAAAAAATACATAAATGCAAACGTTTCTAGAATAGGAAACAAGAAAAAAAAACCAGTTTGAAATGTAAGTCAATTCTGCCCAAGCGCAAATGAAAAAATGAGTGTGTATACTCGGGAGCGGAAGAGGGGGACTTGTTATCAACAGGTAAACAAAGAGTCCTCGCAGGGCAGACAGCTCATTTTATTACCTCTTTATATTTCGTACATTTGTGTCAAGGTGTGTTAATAATTATGTGCGTGAAGTTAAGATGCAGTCCGCTTTGAAAAATTTCTTGAAATTTACCAATTAGGCAACGTTGCTAAGTGAGACACATACCACGTCAAGATATTTGTCGTTTCTTTATTTTTTCTAAACAAGTTTTCTTCAGCGTATAAATGACCATCAGAATTTTTACTAATTTTGAAATAACACTTTTAAAAATGTATACATTTAATCTTTTAAAATAACAACTAGCCATTTGCCACAATATTTATATATTGTAAATATTTAATATGGGATAGAAAGTTAGTGCATTTTTTAAATAAGTTTTTTAAAGTAATGCTCGTATTATTTCATTGAAAGAATTTTTACAATATTATTAATGAATATTAAATTCGACTCACTATTTTGGTCCATGGTGCAAGGAAACTCTCCGAATTCGTCACTTACCTGAAATAAAAGAAAGGAGTATGTTAGATGTTTAAGAGTATAAACTACTATAGAACAAATTACAATATTTTATTGGTTTACTATGATATTAAGACTAACAAAACATTTTTAGATTATTTAATCTAATGAATAGGGGAAATAAAAATACAAAACTTCTTACCTCAAGGTAAAGAAGAAAGCTCATTGATAATGCTCATAAATCTTAAAATGTTCTGTTGTGAGTATATAAAAAAAATTATTACTGTACAGGCTACATCTAGAGCCCTTTTTCATTCACCCCCGTCTCATGTCGCCAAAAATATGCATTGAAACTGAGTTACTGTCACATTTTCACACACTTATAACTAATAGTAAAACTAAAACTACTGGGATGTTTAGGGAAAAGGAGCCCTGTTGAAATATTTTGCCGATGACCGGTAGAGTAAGGTTCGAATCTCTGTCAGATATACTGAGGGTGGTTTTCCATAGTGGTTTTTCAATCTTCTTACACGCGAATGAGGGTACATTTTCTCTAAATATAACCTTCCTAATCCCTAAAAACATTGGCGTAATTATACTACTATAAACCCACATGGCAGAGTCACTCACTCACTCACTCACTCACTCACTCACTGACATTAATGTTTACCCACTTCCAGATGAGCTAGAAACTTGAAACTTCGCTAACCTATAGCTTATAGCCTGTAACTGACGGGAAAATTCTAAAAAGTTAAAAATTTTAATTTTTAACCCCAGAAATAAATTCAAAATGGCGAAGCAACCTTAAAGTCGTTGCGGTATATACAATACAATACCGGTAACTTTAAGTTGTTACGTTCAAAAACACGCTGGAATTACATTAGTTTACATCCACTTGCCCCAACGAGCAAAGCGAGGTAGTACATAAGCTTATAACCCGAATGGTTAGTAAGACGCGGTGTTAAAAACAACATTAGCCCTTTATTCCCGTGCTCCGCTTTTTAAATGCTTGCTCATACGGCCACTTCATGTCACATGTCTTAGAGCAACTGTGGATGACCTCTTGTATGAACTCAATCATCCTGAGATGAAATAATTGATGGGTCCAGAATAATCCACACATCTATACTGCCTCGTGTATTTTTAGCGCGAATAAACAAAGGAGCTCTTTTTTTTTTATCACCGTGTCTTATTGCCTGTTCAGGTTATACGTATATATGAAAATTACTCTAATGTGGTAGGGATGAAGAAGGAAGCAGTTTAGAGGTAATTTACCCGCATTTGCGGGAAAAGAGCGTTGGGGACAATTTAGGATAAAACTACCCTCAATAAAACCGATCGGGTGTCGAACCCCAATCCCCCCATATTCAGCAGGCGAGTCTAACACAAGAGTGACGCCTTAAGCCATTTGATAACTGAAGAGATGGGAACTGTGTATTTATGATATATATATATTGGATGTACACCCTGTATAGGAACTATATGGACACTTATAAACTGGCTACACAATAGTATCAGCATTGTTTTGTCAAAAATTTAATTTTACTGCTATATTTGAAGTGTTTTTTTGGACACAGTATTTTTTTTTATCAAAACACAGGGGTCAAGTTATTACGATTACAAACTTTTTTTTTAAAAAAAAAGGTAGTATTCTTAATTTATTCAAACCAACATTACTTTAAATAAAGTTTTAGTGTGAATATTTTTAATAGGTTACATTATTGTTATTATTAATGTATGTTATACATAAGGGATAAGTACGACTTATTCTAAGTGGTTGAAACTTTGCGAGCTACATAAAGTAGATAAAGCCGAATTAGCATACACGTATAAAGGATGGGAAAATTATGCAAAGTAACTAAAACATTTTGATAAAGATTATTAGTACTATAAAATTAGTTTGTATAGGATATATACATTATTAGTTAAAATTAAAACAAAATTGAAATGGAATAACCTTAAAATAAAAAAGACACTCGACATTCTAACTTAGTTGCTTTATAGTTTATGGAGGATAAATATAACTTCTGTCTGATGAAAATAACAGTAATTTTCACGGACTTAATGGTTTGTATGAGAAAAATCATATAGTTGGAAAAACTAAGGATGAACCATATGTATGACACAAGCTATATTAGGATATTGATATGAGGACGTTCTGTAAGGCTTTTTTTTATAAACAGAATTGTACTATGTGGTAGGATTCTGGTAGGAAAAAAAGTCTTTTCGAAAGGCCTTTCCTATGCCACTTTTGTGAGGGGGTGTCAATTTTGACAATTTAATTATTATTATGCTATGGAACTTTAAATTAAAATGTAACTATATTTTTTTAAATGTAAGATTTATTCTGAAATTTAGTATATTTAAATATATTCAAATTTCCAAGGCATATTGAATAGGATGAAATGATAACTTAAAATGTTCAACCATGTTTGCAATGTATTTTAAATTTTTTTTTCAAATAAAATAATATAGTGGTAATCTTTTACTGTTTATTATTGTTTACCTTTTAATTAAAATGATTTCTAAAGCTATTAAATAATTGATCTTTATATGATTACATTCCTGTCAAGATATTAAAAGGAACGTTAGAAGGTGTCTACTCACTTCTCGTAGGGAGTGTACAGGCGTTGAGAGGATGTGATCCTTGAAATTTCGCTTGTAAAGGAAAGATAAATTCTAGTTTAGCCAGCACGACCACCGCGTGACGTCATTCTACGAGCTCTTGTATATTCTAGTCATTTTTTTTTTGGTCGTGCACAAAACGGTGTGGTTGTAATTTCCCACAAGGAAAACGGTGTTTGGTTTCAACATGGGGGGG